>RJWH01001826.1:192327-308187 GCA_004363575.1 Solenodon paradoxus
AGAGGGAAGAAAGGTTATGAGGAGAGAGAAAGACATTTATACATTTATGAATGTTTGAGATTGTGCCTCATAAACCTCTTGATATTATACTTTACTCATTTAACATTTCATTTTGAACATTTTAATTGCCATGAAGTATTATAAGAAAAGTGATTTTTAGTGGCTGAATTACATTTAATTGGTATGCATCATAATTTATTTTATGAGTCCCCTGTTAATATGGTTTATAATTTTTGCGTATGTTCTTATAATAAATTGGTAACAATAAACATTTTAAAGATATTTGATATTTGTCAAGTTGTTCCATAGAAAGTGGTATAGTTCATACCAACATTAGTAGCTAATGAGAGGACCCATTTCAAATACTGTTTATATGGAAATTATTCTTACATTCTACAAACTTGAAAGTTTGTAGGTGAAATATGTCATTATTTTAATTTACTTATTTTATTGGATTACTGGTGAGCTATAATAGTCCCTACCATGTTTAGTGGATAATTGCACTTTTTTCATTTTTTGAAATATCTATTTAATCACTTTGCTTGTTATTTTGGGGAGGTTGCCATTTTTCTTGTTGGTATGCAAAAGTTTGTTATATATTAAAGATGTTAACTCTTTGTATGTCATATTTTAAAATATTTACTCATTTTATCATTTGCCTGCTATTTTAAATGCTTTCTTTTTGTCTTGTATAAGCTTTGCATATTTGGGTACAAATCCATTAATGTTTTTCTTTAAGATTTCTAATTTAGTATTCAGCTTAGAAATGTCTAATGCCACAATTTTATAATAATGTGGCTATTGTCTTCTCCTTTGGAGCAGGTGGTGTGGGAGGTAGAGAATAGATACTGAGGCTTAGTTTGAGATTGTGGGTGTCTATGTGAAGGCATTTTTATTGTGCTTAATCAAGTAATTGTTTCCTTTATTGTCCTTGTTTTATAGACACAGTTGCAAGATGGAAAAATTATAAAGTGTTTTAATAAAAATGTGTAAGCATATTTGATTCTAGTTCAGTAGTCCTTCAGACATTTTATTTTTCTTTAACACTCCTATTTTATCTTCTTTTTCATCAATGTGCTTAAATATAAAACTTAAGCTGAATTTCTTTAAAATCAAATTTTCTTTTAAAGATCACCCCTCTTTCCTCTTACATTGCACACACCAGTTTTTAACTCCTGATCCTTTCTAATTCAATATTCTTTAGGCATATAAAGTCAAAATCTTTACAAGTAGATTAAGTATCCTCCATAAAGTGAAATAATTATCTTCCTTTTTCTGTGATTATTGAAATGGTTAATGGCTTCATTATTTGAAAAAGCAGTACAAGGCAACATTGAAAGTTATCTCTAAATCCTCCCCCTCATATTAAATTACTCAGTCTGGATGATTTTTACTCCTTAAGAAGTTTCAGAATTTCATCTTTCCTGTCCATTTCTACTTCTGACGTAATTTAGAACTTGATCTCTTCCCTTGGATTATTGCCATAGTCACCTAACTGATCTCTAGTCTCTCACCTTTCTAATTAACTTTCTGTTTTCTTTTCTCTAAAAGAGAGTTCTGATCACTGCCATAATTGAACAGGACTTTCCTGTGGTAGGGGTTATAGAGTACTGTAATGGGGATGATGGCAATCCCGTCTCTGAGTAGATGCTCTTAAATGACACACCTTTGTTGACTGTTTAATAAGTCTGTAGGAAAAGATTTTGAAGGTGACAATATAAAACAAGGTGAGAAAACATGGAAATGATAAAGACTGTGTGGTAGGTCTGTCAACCTATCTCACATACTCTTCAATCTCCCTGTAATGAAAAAAAAGGCAAATCAAAAGAAAAATTACATTATTTTATCTACCAACAGAAAGGTTAGTAAATGAGCCATTGCATATCTATGTATTGAAATAGTATACAGTTGTCAAAATAATATTCACCCATACATAAATGTGGAAAATGAGATGTAGTGAAATGACAAAATAATTGAATGTGTAACTATATAGGCATTCACTTATATATACTATGTCTATATAAAATATATATGACATGTTATCATATTTCACTTATTTTCCGTACTCCATTTTACCCCATACCTTTGTTCCTAATCAACCTGAAGGAAAGGAGAGTACAAGAGACAGAAGTAATAATTTTTCCTGACTATTAACATTAAAAAGTCAAGATCCACTTGAATAGAAACAGAAAGGGCAGTCACAGGTACACGGACAACTCAATAGCAATGTGTGGATTCAGATTATGTAAGAATGGGATCTTGGAGGAAAGAGATCTTCATGGTTTCCTGTGATAGGTAATGTCTGATAGGTGTTGAAAAGTGACCAGGAGGGTGTAAATCATTTTCCAAGTAGAGTTTAAAAGACAAGCAATACCTACAATAGAAAAAGTCATGTGGTATGTTTATGACAGAAGGTAAAAACTTCAATTCTTATGGACCAAGAATGTAAATCATTGCCATGCCATAGGCCCTTTGGTAACAATCAAACTGAATAACTCATGCTCTGATTACCAGCTCCCGTCAGTGATTACCATGTAAGAGTGTAGGCACAATGATGCAGGTCTGATTGTTCAAAATGAGCTTAGAAATCTAGATTTTGTTAGAAATAAGCCACTGTTTACATGTAGTTACATAGTTCACATTTAAAAGCAAGTGAGCAACAAATAAACAAAAAAAAGTTTGTTTTGACATGCAAGACACAGTTCCAGGCCATCACTTTGTAATTATGGAGTAGGCTGTAGACCTGAACTAGTGTCATAGATTTCTCCCTGAGTTGAAGGAATGTGACAGGAGACGTAAGTGATTTCTCTCTTCCTCAAAGCAGCGCAGAAGTGGCAAAAGGCCTGACTCTCTTTGAATTTACTGAGAGCCTATATGGGTTGAGAAACATGCAGTCTGATCCTAGCATCTGGAAGTGTATGTGTCAGCTAGAGAGTATGGGAGGGGAGGGGAGGGAGGGGAGGGGAGAGGAGGGGAGGTGAGGGGAGGAATAGAAAATACCATAATAGATGAATGGATGAAAACAGACAAAATGCCCCATCCTTCTCTATCCTTTTTCTTGAAGGTTTCTGACCAATTTAAATTTCTGGAACTTGGATGCTATCTAGGAAAACTGTATATGTGTGTGTGTGTGTGTGTATGTGTGCACACGTATGTTGGGTACATTGTTGAATTAGGTTAGACCAACCACCTCTGCCTGGTAAAATGGAGATTCACATAAAATTAAATGCATTTGTGGGAGAAGCAATTACAAATTTTGAGCACATGAGAGAATGGACCCAGTAAAATATGTATTTTCATAAAGTAGCTGTGAAAATAAAATACCAAAAAGTATCAACAGTGACTTGGGGATTAGGAAACAGGAACTGAGTTCTTTTTATTATTTAGACACTTAAAATTTGTGAAGTTTTCAGCATATGAACGTATGACTTAAAATAATAGATAAACAAATGAACTTATCTCTCTAGTCTAATATTTTCTTACTCCTTGTCTCCACCTTGAGATACAGGCTTTCACATCTCAGATGTCCTCTTTTGTCTGGCATCCTGACTTCAGTTTCAGAGACCCACCAACAACCACTTTCTTTTAAAATGTCTTAACCTCTACTAGAATCTAAAATAACCATTTGCTTTCTAAAATGTATGTCATATAGTTCAAACTGTAACGCATTTGCCAAAATATCACATGGCTACTAGTTTGCCTCTTACTCTGTCTCGTTCACAGTTCCTGTGAATCCTGTGAGGTAGGATTCATGTCTCATTTCCCACAATACCAAATATCATTACTTACATGAAAGAAAATTTCAGTTCTTTGGATTTTCTCTGATCATTAAAATAGTACTGTCTTTAATTGAGTAATAGAGATTGTAAAGGCCTTTTTTCTAAGATCTACTATGGCTTTCTAGGCCAAGGGTTCCAAAAAAGCTACAAGTTGTAGTCACCAAGATTGTATTCAGAAAATCTGGTGCCCAGCCTGTGACCCAGACCCATCAGAATGGCTGGGAGTGGATTTCAGGCATCAGTCATTTTTTTAAACAACTCCACAGGTGACTGACGTGTAGCCAAGTTTGAAAATCAGTATTCCAAAGACTTTTCAATTGAATTGTAAACTAGAAAAATATTCTAGAAAGCATACTTTGTTTTTGTATATTTCATACACTTTCCTTCTCTGCTTTAGAGACTTTTTGGAGTCTCAGACTAACCAAAGACTCTGAGACCAGTTGTTATCTAAAAAGTGGAGATGATATTTATTTTACTTGTTTTACAGAGTTGTTTTGAGGATTACATGAGATGATATAGGGAAAGTGCTTTGTGAACGCTAGAGTACTGTAAAAATATTTGTTCTTCCTTTTAGGAGACCTATTTTTATTTCTTTCTTAATATATGCATTGGTTTTCCAAAAGTGTAAAATTTATTTCTACAATATTTTAAATTGTTCATCTTTTCTAATTAACTTTGATATACTTTTTTTGACATCTAGAGCTATTTCTGCTATGTTCTGTTTTCCTCAATGAAGATAAGGGAAGTTTACATTAATCTATATATCAGTTTCAATTTGAATCCAAGTCTGAAGGGAACAGAACACTGACATTCCAGTTCAAAGATAGGTAGGAATAAAGAATTCTTTCTTATTCAGCTTTATTTTTTCAATTGAGGTTATATTGACTTATAACATTATATAAGTTTCAATGTACAGCTTCACACCTTACCAGCTGTATATGCCACACCATGCCCACCACCAATGTATTCCACCCATTCCCATGGCCCTCTCCCTCTTGTAACCACCATTCTGTTCTTAGAGTTTAAGGATTTGTTTTGAATTTGTTCCTTTGCTTTGTTTCTTATATTCCATGTATGAATGAACTCATAAGACATTTGCCTTTCTCTTTCTGACTTCTTTCACTTAGCATAATCCCCTCAAGATTCATAAACCTACTGTGCTATATGTAAATGTAAAAATACAATTCTGTGTACCTCAAAACAAGTTATTGTCGAAATGCAATATCCCTTCAATAATAAAAAAAATAAATAAAATAAGATTCGTCTATGTTGTTATAAATGGCAAGATTTTGTCTTTTTTTGTAGCTGAGAAGTGTTCCATGCTGTCTATAACCATATCTTCATCTCTCAATGGACACTTGGATTGTTTCCATCTTTTGATTATTGTTAGTAATGCTGCATTGAACATAGAGGGTCAAATATACATACATACATATATATATATATATATATATATTGAACTAGTGTTTTCATATTCCTCGGGTAAATATCCAGAAGTAGATTTCCTAGATCATAGTGGTAGTTCTATCTTTAATATTTTGAATAAGCTCCATGTTTTATATAGTAGTTGGACCAATTGACATTCCCACCAACAGCGCACAGGGGTTTCTTTTTTTCTACCTCCTCCTCAACACTTACTGTTTCTTCTACTTTTGATAAGAGTCATTCTAACAGGTATGAGATGATATCTCATTTGTGATTTTGATTTACATTTCCCTAATGATAAGTGATGAAGAACATCTTTTCATAAGTCTTTTGGTCTTCTCTATTTCTTCGGTGACTTGCCTATTTAGATCATCTGCCCATTTTAAAATCGTATTTGTTTTTTGTTTTTGAGTTGAGTTGTTTATATATTTTGACTAATAACCCTTTCTGAATATTTTCTCTCATTCAATATGCTGCTTTTTTGCTATAATGGCATTTCTTTAACTGTGAAGAAGTTTTGAGTTTGATGTAGTTCCAGTTGTTTATATTTTCTTTTTGTTTCCCTTTCTGTTGAAAGTGAATCTAAAAAGATATCACTAAGACTAGTGTCAAAGAGGTTATAACATATATCTTCTTCTATATACTTTATGGTTTTGGATATTATTATCAAGTCCTTAATTTTTTAAAAAAAAATTTTTGTATGTAGTGTTAATAATGAATTAGTTTTGTTCTTTTGCATGTGATTGTATAGTTTTGTCAGCACCTTTTATTGAAGAGACTTTCCATTGTGTAGTCTTGGCCCTTTGTCATAGTTAGGTGTCTATATATGTGTGAGTTTTTTTCCTGGGATCCCAGTTCTATTCCATTGTGATCTTTGTGCCTTTTTTTGTTGTAACACCATACAGTTTTAATTAATGAGTTTTGTAGTATAGTTTGAAGTCAGAGAATGTGATATCTCCATTTTGTTATTTTTTCCTTGGGATTTTTTTTTTTAGCTATTCAAAATTCTTTGAGTTTTATTAAAATGTTTATGATTTTTTCCTTCTATATCTGAGAAGAATGCCATTGGGATCTAATAGGGATTACATTGACTATATATTGCTTTATATAGAATGTCTATTTTAACAGTGTTAATTCTTCCAATTCATTTCATTGAATGTCTTTCCATTTCTTTGTGGTTTGTTCTAGTCCCCATTTTATTATGATTTTTATAAAAAATGGATCCTCAGTCTTATCAAATGTTTTCTTCTGCATCTGTCTAGATGATCATATAATATTTATCCTTCATTTTGTTGTTGTGATGTTGATGAATTTGTGTATGTTGAACCGTCATTGTGCACATGGAATACATTACACTTGATCACAGTGTATGATATTTTAAATGTATTGTTGAATTCAGTTTGCTAATATTTTTGTGGAGGCAGTTTTGCATCTATGTTCATCAGAGTATATAGATGTTTATAGTAATCTCGTATCATTATTTATGTTTCTATGTTATCTGTTGTAACGTTTCTTTCATGTGTAATTTTGAGTCTTTTCTCTTTTTTTCTTAATGAGTTAGCCAAAGGTTTGTCAATTTTTCTGGTTTTTAAGAAGAACAAGCTCTGTGTTATTGATCTTTTGTATTGTCTTTTTGTTTTTTTTTTTTTTTCTTCTCTGATTTTTATTATTTCTCTCCTACTGACTTTGGGTTTCATTTGTTCTTCTTTTTCTCATTACTTTAGGTGTAGATTGTTTATCTGATTTTTTTGTTTGTTTCTTGAGTTATGCCTATATTGCTATAACTTCTCTCTAGTACTGCCTTTGCTGAATTCCAAAGATTTTGATGTATTTTATTCATATCAAAGGTTTTTTTAATTTCTTCTTTGATTTTTTCAGTGACCCCAAAATTGCTCAGTGGTATGTTTTTTAGTCTCCAGATATTTGTGTTTTTTCTAGCTTTCTACTTTAGTTGATTTCTAAAATCATATAATTGTGATTGGAAAAGATGCTTGATATGATTTTCATCTTCTTAAATTTATTGAGATTTTTTTTGCATCCCAACATGTGATCTATCCTTAAGACTGTTCCATTTTCCCTTGAGAAGGATGTATATCCTGTTGCTTTTGGGTGGAATGTTCTCTATATAAAGCTAATATTTTCTTATTACTTTTATGTTTGAAACTTCTATCCATTGATGTAAGTGTAGTACTAATGTTCCCTACTATAATTTTGTTGCTGTCAGTTTCTCCCTTTAGGTCTCTAAATACTTATTTTGTATATTTTAGAGCTCTTTAATTGCAGTCTTTGTTTTAAAGTCTATTTCATCTGATATAAGTAGTTGTACCAACTTTCCTTTCCTCTCTCTTTGCATAGAATTGTTTTTCTATCCCTTCACCTTTTGTCGTTGAATGTTCCTACACCTACAGTGAATCTTGAAATCAGCGTATAGTTGTTATTTTTTTATAAAAAATTTGTTCAGCCACTCTGTATTTTTTTATTCAAGGACATGGTCTGTTAATATTTAAGATGAAAATTTATGTTAATATATCTATTATTATTTTGTTAGTTAATTTTTGGTTGCTTTAATAATTCTACTCTATTCTTTTATTCTTTTTTGTCTTTATGGCTTATGGTTTTATGAGATTCTTTGGTGGTGTGTTTGAGTTCAATTTTAATTTTCTTTTGTGTTTTTACTATAAGATTTTACTTTGAGGTTACTGTAAGGTTTGGATATAACTTGACTGCTGTAGCTTTAGTTAATTTTGCTGCTCTTGCTTTATTGATGATTGCTACACTAATTTTACTATGAATTAATGTTATCAAATTATTTTTTAATCTTTTATGTATTTTCCTACTTTTATTGGCTGCCTTTTCTTTCAGTTTAGAGAAGTCCATTTAACATTTTTTGCAGTGCTGGTTAGATGATGAATTCCTTAAACTTTTACTTCTCTAGAAAACTGTGAATGTCAATTCTGATTGACAACCTTGCCAGGTATAGAATTATTGGTTAAATAACTTTTTTGCCCTTTGACACTTTGAGAATGTCACGCCATTCTATATAGAACTCTTTGGGATTCTAATACCTGGAGGTCTCTTTCCTTCCACAGATTAAGGAAAGTTTTAATGATTATTTCTCCTTCTTATTCTGAGACTCTTATAAATGTATTATTCCTCTTGATGCTGTTCCAGAGGTATCTTAAGAGAGCTTCATTTAAAAAAAATTGTCTTCTCATTTTGCTGTTATGCCTGGGTGAGTTCTATTGCCTTGTCTTCCAACTTACTTGTTTGCTCCTCTGCCTTATCCGTCTCCTGTTGAGATACTGTTCTTTTACTTCTTTTATTGTAGTCTTCAGCTCTGTGGTTGTTGTTCTTAAATTATGTAGTTGATTCATTCTTTTCCCAAGATTGGTTAGAATATTTATAAACATTACTGAAAATTTTTCATCAGTTAGTTTGCTTATCTATATTTGTTTATGGTTCTTTTCTGTGGTTTTATGTTACTCTTTCATTTGGGATATGTTCTTGAATTTCCCCCTTTTACCTAATTATCTTTGTATTTATCTATGTTTTAGGAAACTCTATTAACAATCCTAGTCTAGGGGGTTTATTCTATATAGGTGATGTTATGTGAAGTCTAGGTTCATAATCTATCCTAGCTTCATTAACTAGTTACTCAAATTGCATCTTATTTGTGGACTGTACCCACCTACCTGTTGGTTGGAGCAACAGTTCAGCCAGACTGGGGCACATTGACTGAATTTGGTTGCTACCCTCAACTATGGTTTACTAAGTGGGTGATGCTGTACATCCAGTTTTTCCACATGACTGTTGTGAGATGAGTATTTGATTTTGTTGTTTAGGCCCAGTAGTGGTGTGGCAGGTCTATGGAGCTGTTGATACAAGCTGGTGTGACATACTAAGTTGCCAGTGAGTAGGGCAAGTTTGCCAGAGATATAAGGAGACATCTTGCTCACTGTGAGTCTAGGCCTGTTTGCTAGCTGGCTATCCTTCTGAATGTGAGGCTGTTAAACTGATCTAGGTAGGCTGCCAGTGGTGAGAGTATGTAGGCTGGCTAGATTGGTAGCAGTTGCTGTGACACAAGAAGCTGGCTAAGTTACCAGAGGTGTGAGGGGCTGATCAAATTGCCAGAAGCCCAGCAGGATGGCCTGCTTGTGGTAGCAGCATGTGGAACCAGCTAAGTTATCGGAGGTGTGACTGTTTTATAGCTGTCTACACTGCCAGAGGTACATAGGACTGACTTGATAGCTGTGGAGGTGTAACCCATTTGTTAGCAGTCAAGTTGGGGCTGGCAGGTGTGAGACCTATTTTTTGCCATCTTGATAGCTATTATTCTCAACTATCTTAAGCTACTTTTCAGGTGTAGATGAATCTCTCAGCAGATAGTATCCCTCAAGTTAATACAGAAGATGGGTTCCAAGATGGTGTTCACTAGTGCTAGTATATTCAAAGTTGTGATAAATTGCCAACATGGGACATGCTAGTGATTCTGACCCTGGGTTTGTCCATAAAGTTTCTTAATTCACAGGCAGACACTATAAGGATGTTATCTAGGATTCCGTCACTTACGGGTTAGGCCCTATTCAGATCTTTGTTACTGTGTTGGGTCTCTGGAAAGCGAGTCTGTGTGTGGGCCCTTTTAGGTCTTATTATTCATCTGTACTTCTCATCTTTCCTGTGCTTATTTCTCACTGGCCCTCAATGCAGTGGGCTTCGTAGCTCCTCTCCACTCTGCTGCATCAAAGGGCTGCAGTGCGCTGTTGCCACAACCCTCCTCAGCTCTCCAGGGAAAAGTTCTGTACCTTAAAGATCTCTTCCCAAATGTACATCACTGCCTGGGGGTAGAGTTTCTTCCTTGGAGAATGTATGTCTATATCTCTCTGATTCATCTGGTGCTACCTCTTTATCTTTTATTGTGGAAGCTTTCTTTTTCAGAATTTCAGATAGATACAGTTCTTTGTAGGTTGACCATTGTTTAATTGTTTATTTGTATCCATGGGAGGAAGTGAATACTTTTCTTTCTAGGTCACTATTTTGAATGTAGTCTCTTTACTAAGCTTTTTGTTCTCTTCAGGTCTTTGATAGATAGGGTGGGTCCTACCCACATTGGGGAGGGTAATCTTCACTTAGTCTACCAATTCAAATGTTAATCTCACCCAGATACATTCTGAAGTTATGTTTACCCAAATATCTGGGCACTCTGTTTCCAGTCAACACATAAAATTGACCATCACAATTCAGAATATAGAATATTGAGAAACTATACAAATAGGAAGCAAAATGTGTTCTTGGTAGTAGCAACACTCATAACCTGAAAAGAAGTTTCAAATTTTTTCAAAAGCACATTTTTGCCTTTGAAAAATTGCTGTGGTGTCTGATGAGATGTGAGATATCATCTTTGTTAAGCTCCCCATCAATTTGTATGGCAGATACTTCATTGAATAATTTTTTGCCCAGTGCTGATCACTGAGTCATTGTCAGTTTGATTAGGTATCTTTCTTTTGACATAAATGCACTTCAGTGACATTTAAAATGGAATGAATGCTATTCTGGGCAAGAGAACCAAGCAATAAATTTCTCATGTTTTGCAACTCTGAGCCTTCTCAAGGTAGTGTACCTTCAAATTCAAACATATGGGCAGTATAATTTTATATTCTCCAACAATGCATTTTTCATACTCATCTCTTTATTTAATTATTTATTTTGGCTTTCAGAAGAAACAGAAATATAGGACTATAGAGTCCTTTGAGTCACATCCATAGTAAGTATTTCCATTTATGGTCTTAAGCCAATTTTTTAAAAACTAAAACTGGTTACTTTTAAATTGCCATCTGAGAGCAATGTCCTTTATGGCATCAGCACACTGGTTCCAGAAGGTACAATATAACACGGATGATGCTTGGAGCAAAGCTCCCAGAAGTAAAAGAACAGGATTAGAACACAAATTCCATCATACTAGCTTCACAGGTTGGGTTAAGTTAAAACTCTCTGTGCCTTGAATTTTTCATATATAAAAGGTACTACCAGATGTCCAAATCACAGTGAATGGTTTTATAAAGAAAAACAAGTCTCTTGAAAAAAATGACATTATTATACAGGAATAGATAATTCAATGGAGGTTTTTAGGCTTCAGAGTGCTTACAGAGGTGTTTATATCTTGATTCTCACTATGGTCTAAGGAGGCAGGGCTTGTAATAATATGGGGAAACTCAGGGTCAGAAAGGTCAGATGGTTAGTCATTGTTACAGCCAGGACTTGGATCTAGGTCTGACCAAGGCCCTCATCCTTTTCACTTTACCTTCTATAAAGGTATAGTGTATAAATATGTATGTATGTGAGCATTAAGTATGTGTGTCCATATTGTCTTTGTGAGCCTCTTCTTGTGCATGGTGTAGTATGCACGTGTGCAGGAATGTGTGTATGAGTATTCACCTGTGCATATATATGCATATTTTTGAGTGTGCATGGGTATGGAGAATGTGCTTGTGCGTGAAAGCGTAAATTTTTATGTGTGTTCATGTAAGTATGCATACATACCTGTGTTTTACATGTCTGTATGTGAGTGTGTTTTATGCTGAAGAAGGAAAGGGGAGATAATTAATTGTGTGGTTCCCAATTAGTGTAAGTCTGATAATTTTTCTATTTATTTTAATATTTGAAAATTATAAAAGGTATCAAGGAGCATAAAGTTATGAACATTTCTCATACAGTCAATAAATAACTTCTGTGGCATTATGTATTCTGTTCTTTTTAAAGAATCTATCTAATAAGAGATGAAATTAAAATACCAAACTAGAAGAAAAATCAGAGATTGTGTTGACAAGTACACCAAATTTGCCTGAGAGTTTTGTTAAAACTTGCAAATTTCAGGCTCCTCTCTAGCCATACTGAGAATCTCTAGGAACAGGACTATGATTAATATTTTTAGAAGCTCCAAAAATTAAAGGGCTAATACTCTTGAGTTAATACCTTTTGTGGAGAATGTTTCTCATTAAAAATAATACCATAATGGCAATTCAGATATACTTAACTTCTTGAAACCATCTGAAAGCAAATAGAATGAAAAATCATGAAAGAAAAATTTAAAAATGATCTAAGAGCTGCCACTTAAAGAGAACTAGTCTTAGGAACATTCATTGGATAATTTCACAAAGTAGTTAAGGGATAGAAAATTCCATTTTTACTTAAAATTTCCCAGAACACAGAAATAAAACAAAATGTTCTCAATGTTTAATGCATTGTATTTTCAATATCAAAACTCAACTAGGATAGCAGAACAAAGAAAACTATAACCAATCACATTTGAATTTTAAAATGAACACCCAAAATAAAATGTTATAAGTAGAAATCATAATCTACTAGAAGGAAAATAGAAGACAACACAGTGGGAAATAAGAATCATTCTATTTTAGGGAATTTATTAATATAATTTGCCACACTAAGATTGAAGGAGAAAATCCATAGAGCATTTACATAATATTGAAAAGTCACCCCATAAACTTCAATATCTATTCATTATAAAAATCTTTAGGCACACCCTGGTGGAATAGTAGTTTGGTCAGTCACCTCTGAAGGCGCGCACATCACACACCCCTGGGTTCAAGTCCTGAGTCTAGGGGAAAACAACCAGTGTGGACAACTAAATAAAAATAAAAAAATAAATGCTACTTCCTCTTCTCTCTTGTTGTTTGCCCCATTCCTTAAAAAAATCTTTATAGAATTTGTATAGACATCTACTTAAATAACATGAATCCCACATACTTATCCACAAATGCTCCCCCCAAATGCATCCTGCTTAATGGTAAAATGCTAGAAATATTTTCAGTAATGTCAGAAACAGGATAAAGATACCTATAATCACTACTGAACTTGAATAATTTTTGGAAGTTCTGGCCAATTCTGTTAGAAACCAAAGTCAAACACATCATGATTTTGAGACATTCAGGTCACATATTTGAAAGCAATAAGAGAATCAACTGAGAAATTGTTAGATTAAAAGAGATTTCAGCTAGTTGCAAAACATTTATAATCAAAAGAGCAGTTTCCTTTTATATACACAACAATCCATTAGAAAACACATTTGAATTATATATTAATTCACATGAAAATGTAACATATATAATAACAAATTCAATCAGAGATATGTAGGGATATATAAGATGGAAAATATCAAAACACTAAAACTCTATTGTGACACATAAACTGGATATAAGTAAGTGTACAGACTTTCACTTTTGACACGGAATACTTTAAATGTGCAAATTATTTATAAATTGATATATGAATATAATATAATCTCAAAAAGCAATAAAACTTCTTTCTTAAACTGTACAAATTAATTATAAATATCTTGTGGATAATTATACAGTAATTACCATACTATAGACTCACAATAAAATTGTGACCAAAAGTGACAGATTTGCAGGGAAAATTACAGACAATTTAGCAATAATATTTGGAGACTTCCATACTTCACTTTCAATAATGGATAAAACAACTAAACAGAAGTTGAATACCGGAAAAGAAGATATGAATATCACTATAAATGAGCTAGACCTATGCAAAAAGCAATTCTATACACTAGCAGCGAACAAGTTTTATATAAAATAATTCAATTTATAGTATAAACAGAATAAAACATTTAGAATAAATAAAGCTTGTTAAAAATAAAATAAATAATTATTTTATCAGCATGTTCATGGGTTGAGACTCAGTATTTTAGGGATGACCTTTGATTAGGGAATGTTTACTTAGGTAGCACATCAAAAGCACAAGCAACAAAATGAAAGCAGTTAGTTGGACTTCATAAAAATAGTAAAGCTTTGTATTTCAAAAGATACAATTAGAAAAACAAAAGACAAATATCAAAACATGAGAAATATTTATAAATCACATATTTATAGGTAAAGGACTTGTATACAGAATATATAAGTCTCCTAAATCAACGTTAAAAATAATTAAATAACCCAATTAGAAAAAAAAAACAAATACTTTGAATAGATATTTTTCAAAGAAGTTATGTGAATGGTCAATAAGCACATAAATATATTCAACATAACCATCAGGTAAATGCAAATCAAATCACATTGAGAACATACTTCACATCTACTATATGGTCATAATAATAAATGGAGAAAATAACAAGTTTGATTAGACTTGAAGAAACTGGAGTCCTCAGACATTGCTGGTAGAATGTAAAGTAGAACTGCAATGGAAAAGTTTGGCAGTTTTCAAATATTTAGGCATAGAGTTCTCAAACAGCACTGTGATTCCGTCCTTAAGTTCATCCTCAAGAGAAATGAAAATGTACGTGTACACAGAAACGTTTTCATGGGTGTTAATGATTTATTCACAAATAAATAAACTGAACACAGAACAATCAAGCTAAATGTCCATAAACTGATGTATGAAAAAAAACAAATGTGATGTATCTATACAATGGCATATTGTTCAGCCATTAAAAGGAGTGAAATACTGAAATATAGCTACTTCATGGATGAATCCTGACATTATGTGAAAAACCCTAAGTGAAAAAAATCCAAATACAAAACACCAAGCGTTATGTAATTCCACTTATGTAAAATATCAAAAATAAGCAAATACATAGGAAGATAAAGTGTATTTGTGGTTGCCAGGGGCTGGGTAGCAGCATTTGGCAAGAAAATGACTAAAAATAGGTAACAGCCAATTTGGAGGTGTTGAAAATGTTTATGGATTGAGTGGTGATGTTTGCAACACCATTTGAATATACTAAAACCTACTGAAAATAGAACCACTTTAATGGATGAGTTTTATGAGATGTCAAGTCTATCTCAATATAAAAGTAAACAAAGCATACATAGTGGCAATTCATAGGAAGAGCAGTTTACAAACATGTGAAATTATACTAAATCCTATACATATTTAAATAAATGTAAATTTGAACATGAGACTTTTTGCCTGTGAGAATGGAAAAAAAACAAACTGAACATTACAGTGTTGTTGGAGAAGTGATCAAATAAGCATTTCTTCCTGATGAAACTGTGTATTGATCCTTAACGTATATCAGAATTTTGGTCCATAAAAACTTGCATATTTATACAAAACAGTATGTGCAATGTCATTTGCTAAAGATGTTGCTAACCAAGTTCTAGTGTCATTCACCACTATCAGTTTGACCCCGTCTAATGGAGGTTTCCTTCCCTGTCCCCTCCCACCTCTGGTAACCATAGTTTTGATCTGAGAGTCTAAGAAAATTTTTGTCTTGTTTTGCTTTTTAGTTCTCTCTCTCTCTCTCTCTCTCTCTCTCTCTCTCTCTCTCTCTCTCTCTCTCTCTCTCCCCCCCTCCTCTTTCTTCCCCTCTCTCTCTCCTCTCTCTCTTCCCCTCTCTCTCTCTCCCTCTCTCTCTCCCCGCCCCCTCTCTCTCTCTTCAGAAAGGTGAAGGCAGGAATGAAAGCAAGCAAGCAGGCAGGAAGGGAAATAGAGGAGGAAGAATCACCTTATTTATTTTTTAAATTTAATTGTTCATCTTGATTGTTCCCCTTGGTCCTGGACCACGAACCCAGGTCCTGGAGATGCATGTGAACTGCACTCTTCATTAGAGGCAGCATACCCAACCACTACTCCACCAGGGCATGACAGTTCTCTGTGTTATATTTATATTCCACATATGAGTGAAACCATCTGGTTTTCTCCTTCTGACTTACTTTGCTTAGCATAATCACTTCAAGTTCCATCCAAGCTTTTGTAAAAGGTACAAGTTCATCCTTTTAAGGGCTGCATAATATTCTGTTCCATCTTCTAGTGATCCATCTAGTGATCCATCCGTGGGCATTTCGGTTGATTCCTTGTGTTGACTATTGTGATGCTATAAACAGAGTATATATGCATATATTTCAATTAGTGTTTTCATATGGCTTGAACCTAAAGGTGAAATGTATGGATCATACGGTAGTTCTAAGATATTTATAAACAGTAAAAACTAAGTGTCGGTCTGCTTCATATAATTATCATGTGCAGATGATTTAAAGTATGTCAATGTTAAAATATTACCTCTCAATGTAGATTCTTCCCAATGTCTCCCATCAACTTTATTCAATCCCCTGCTGTAGCAAAAGACTAGAAGCCTTGTGAATGCCAATTGATAGAATTCTCAAATAACATTACATTCGTGCAATGGAATAATTCGCAGTTATTAAAAAATATGAGAATTTATGATATGGGATGATCTCTGAGATATATTTTAAGAAATGAAAGTCAAGGTGGCAAATGTCTATAGTGTTTTTTAGTTTATACTTGATTTTTATATTACATTGCTGGATAATGCCAAAGAAACTTACCTGTTTTCTCTATGATGTGAAACTAGAAAAGTTGGATTCTTGCTGGCAAGAAAATTATGTTTTCAGTATACATCCATTTTTATTATTTGTGTTTTATTCCATGTTCACGTATTATTAAATAAGAATTGTGATTTGAAAAGATCATGTATATGTATGTATATATATTTCTATTTTTTCAATTAATGTGTATGTGTACCTTTTTATTTAGTAAAATCCATGGACCTGAGCAGTTTATGTGATATCTTTGTATTGCTGCAATAACTGTATTTGACTGAATGCAAGAGAAGCTCGTAAAACAAAAATCATGCACTTAAGAACTTTATTTCCTCACATAATAAAGAAGGTGGAGGTAGGCACTCTGGGCTTAGTGTAGCTGCTCCAGAAATCATCTTGCTTCTTTCTCTGTGCTCTTCTCTTCCTAGCAAATGGATATGAAAATGGTTCAAGAGGGGATCATTTCCTCAGTTTCAGAAAATAAAAGATGATCACATAGTTTACAGTCCAAGGTGATTGGTAGAAAGCATAAAAGGCTCAGTAAAATCCATCCTGCTGGGAAGAACTTAGTAAGCATCTTCAAATGAAAAGAGCACTGTGGTTTAGAACACAGACTTTGGAGTATAATGTAGGCTTGAATCCTGACTTTGCAGTAACTAATTGGGATACTATGAACAAGAGATTTTAGTGTTTATAACATCAGTTTCCTAATTTTAAAAAGTGAAGATAACAATAGCTGCCTGAAAAGATTGTTGTGGGCACTAAAAGTGAAGCATCTGGAACTCAAAGAAGAGCATATGACTTGAAGTTGCTCATTATCACTCTGGAGTTTCCTGTTTCACAAACCTGGTTTTAAGTGGTTACTCTTGTTCAGGGACAAAAGCTAGACATTTAGTGTTTTGCTTCTTAGGAATCATATCCTGAAAGCCTTCCATTCTGTTTATAAAACAATATAACCGTGACTAAAGTGTACTATTGTTGGCCTTGCTGTAAGTCAAGATGTATGTCATTGGAAGGTATTTCATTACTCCTTGGGAAGAGTTAGTTAATTTGCTATGTTAAAGATGAATTTTACAGAGATTTAAATTTTCCAAATCAAACCAACATGCTGATAAGAGCACTCATGTACCATGATGTTTGGAACAGAGATTAAACAATTTCCTGTTTGATTTTTGGTTCTGATAAGGAGAGGTGTCTTGTGCCTTCTTTTTCCTGACAGCCACTTTTTCATTTGGACAGTTAGAGGATGTATGGTTAACTCATTACTTAAAAATAGGTCTGTGGAAGGCACAGGGCTGAAAGTGCACCACCAAGGACAGGCTTGCCAAGCCACCACCACAGTCCTTTCTAGACACTGCAATAATGAGCTCTGAGTAATGTCTTAGAATTTTAAAAAATAACATAGAATATTGGGAATCATCACAATATAAATTGACAGTGTTATTCATTTAGTAAAATTAAGCTTTATGATGTCAGGTAATGAGGCCATCATTTTTAATATTCTAGATTTGCTTATATTTAGCTCCCTCCTTGCCAGTTTTGTTACTTAATATTGATATTTTAGTTTAAAATTTAATTCCTTTGACAAACCTTAATTTAAGCCTTCTAGGCTAGATTAGACTATCTTTTGTCCTGTCCTTCTTTGTAACATTCATAACTTCTCTAGTAGCTTATTCAGTATTGGTTCTTTACTAAATTATAAAAGTACACTATCTATCTCATTCATCTCTGTGTCTTCTGTCCAAAATATGGTGATTAGCACATAGTAGATAATCAGAAATGTTTTGTTGAATGGATGATTCAATGTTAACTTTTATGATGCCATGACTTTTTACCTTTTTATATACTATCGAATCTAAAAGAAATATCATTCTCCAATTGTCCACGGAAATATTATAATCCTAAGAGTAATTATTGTACACCAATCATATGCCAGTAACTGTAATAGTTTGTAGGAATATAAAGGTAGACAAAATGTTTATCCTTACATGAAAAGGTGAGAGATCTAATTGAGAGATACAGGCAGGTAGATTAATAACATAATACTCTTTGATGAGTGTATTGACAGAATTTTCTACAAAACAAAATGTCAACACAAAAGAAAGATTATGTAATTATGAATCCACTGGTGGGGTGGCAGTGGAGGAGAAAGTTCACAGAAGGAGTGACAGAAGAGGCAATATTTTATTTGATTCTTAAAGGATCATAGGTATTTATCATGAGGAAAAGTAGAGGATCAAATTGTCTCAAAGAAGAAATTGCATGTGTGATGGTGTCATAGCTTTCATTTCCTGGGAAGAAGACTCTGAGCTAGAGTTTATTATTCAGGCTTTTTTAGAAAGACGTGCACTTGGGTTCAATACTTATGAACAGTAGAAGAACCAATCAGAGGGAGAAGTCCAGCAATGATACAGGTCTAAGAGAGTACCACAAACACCTCAGTAGCTGAGACAGTCGTATGGTTGTGAGTTATTCACAACTGAGTCAAAACACCCATGTATTAATACTTGTACATTGGTAGTTAGATGTGAACTATCCCTGTAAATGATTATATCCTCAGATGAGGCAGTGCTTTCCAACTGAAGCAATTCTAGAAAGGGCTGAGCACTGAGGGCTGCCCACTGGTAAAATTCCTTCCTTTAAGTGTGATCTGAGTGGTACATCACAGATGACAAAGAGTAAAATAGTTTTCCAAGTTTAGCAAACAGCAAGATTTTTCTAACTACTGTGGCAGATGGTGGTGGTATTAGGCTGATGGTAATAGATGATGTAGTAGCCCAACAGTGAGTATATGGTATGACATTTTAATAAGTAAAAGGAACAAGCAAATATAGATTCTCAAAACAGGAATACATGTATAAGTGTTATAGAACTAAATAAGGGGTATTTAGGCAAAAGATAATGACTTTAGAGAACTGGCAATGAGGATGGAAGAGGAGAAATGGAAACAAAACATAATATGTGGGTAGAAATTAAGGAATATTATGTGTATGTTTTGGGGGATTAAATAAGTGGAAAAAAGTGATTGAGAATGACACATGGTTTCAAACTGGAAATATTAGGCAAACAGTTCAATTGGTAAAGACAGGAAAAATGAGAAAAAGAGCAGATCTGACTGTGGGGTGAGGAGAAAACACACTCAGTTTTGGACAGGTGATCCTGAAGTTATCTGTGAGACATCCAGAGAGGTAATTCACACAGATGGATATGAGGTCTAGAAATGTAGGAAAGAAGAACTGAAGACATAAAGTCAGGATCCTTAGAACATAAATAATAACTGAAGTCGTGGTACCTTAATGAAAAGATTTGAATTTAGAGGAAAACCCCCAACTTCATAGAGAATGGTAAGGACTAAACCTATCACGACCTTAGAATTATTAAAAATAGACAATGAGGTTTGATTAATTAAAGCAAAATAGTTTGTTACACCCCCCCCATCTCCCTTGCCCCTATGCAAAACAACAACCAAAAGACAAACAGCATAGTTAAACAGTTTCTCTGCTTTCATGTCCCATGTGATAGGCTGAGATAGATGCTAGGCTCTGTGGTAGGTAACATTTCACTGTAGCTAAGGAAGCCACTGGGGCCAAGGACTCATGCTTTCAGCAAACATTGTAGCAAGCAGCAAACAAGCCAAGCCAGTCACATTTCCCTAGGGAGTGAACATTTCCACAGTAATCATGCTGTGGTCGCCTTGACCTACTTAGTTGCCTACGTGACTAGCTACAGAAACAACTTAGTGTCAGGAGACCCATAAGCCTTGCAGTTTGGCATAGTCAGCAAGGACTTTCAGAGATGCTCGGGGCCTGTGGTGAACTGCCTCTCCCTAAAAGGATGTGATTGCGTTTGACCATCACAAGCACTAGCAGGTAGGCAGAATATGGATATATGCCCCATTTACAAAGGAAGAAATTACCTCTGAGAAAAAAAAAAAAGCTAGCCATTTTTTTCTCTTGAATATGAAAATGGCAGAAACCAGTTATTCTTACTTCTGTGTATTTTTTCCTTGGTCCTTAAAATGAGAAACATAAATCATAATTAAAATTCAAAGTTATGCCCAAGTTTGGAGCAGTCTGAAGTATGTCAGATCTAAGTGGGAATTGCCTTCTGTGATTTTCATATAGTTTGAAATTCACTCTATTGAAATTTGCCAGCCAGTCATGTTTCCAAGGCTGCCTTAGAATCCTGTGGGGGTAATGCTCAAGGTTGACAAGAGGTGAAATCAAAAGGAGTGAGTGGTGCTATCTTGTATATACTTGCCCTTCCAATTTCCCAGAGTTTCCTCTGCTTGATTTCCAGTAATTGTAGAAAGTAACACCACATAGTTTCTCACTGAATGCAATTAACGACTTAATGAAACTTGGATTCATTAACTTGTGTAGATTTTTACAAAATCACCTTGCTGAAGCCTGCAGTGTGCCCTAATGACCCATTACAAGCCACACATAACGTCTTAAAATTCTGCAGTGAGTTTTTAAAACAAACTCTGCAGTAAATGCAGTGAGTGGACTGAGGAAATATGTCATCTTGCTATGTTTTAAAAGCGGCTTAATTTTTTTGATGGAAAGTGCAATTTAGCTGACACTCTTCTTTTAGTTGTTGCATTGGAATAAAGTAGATTTAAAGGCCTTGAGTACACTATAAAAAATGGGTCTTTATGCAGAATGAAATAAAACAAAATATAAGTAACACAGAGAATTGAGGACTTGATTCAGAATATTGGTGAAGATATTTAGTTATTGACTTCTATCATGTTATAACAGAATTTTATTAACAAATGACATGAAATTAGCAGGAGAAGCAGTTCAGGTACAATGTAAATTTCTTGATTGAAAAGGAGGTCATAAAGGATCTGTGAAGGTTGAACGATGTTACAAAAGCTTGTCTACTTTGGAATTGATGTCCTGTTGGTGGTGTAGGAATGGACTTGATCACAAAAATATACAAACCCATTAGAAGAGGTAGCATACAAGGTTGACGTGGTATTATTAAGACTTACTTGGTGTTTATCTGGTTAGTTACTGGTTATGTGCCATAAATAGGAATGGGTTGTGGAAAGAAGATGAGTAGTATCACGTCTATAAACTCAAATAATTCATCCAGACCCAATGGTCAAATCCTAAATCCTTTTCTGATATGACGTCTCAGCAATATTTGCTATCATGAACCATTACCTCCTTCATGAAATGCCCCTTTTCTTGGATTTCATTGTACCCCAAATTCTTGACTGTCCACTTACCTCTGTAGCTGCTCCTCCATCACATTTGCTGACTCATCTTTCCCCTTTGTTCACTTCTAAAATTAATCCTTCCAAAAGCTCTGTAATGGACTTTCTTGTTCTTATTTTCTCTCCTAATCTCATTGTTTCAATACCATCTACAGATGTTGCAGGTGCTCATGGCTACAATACCATCTATAGTTGATTCACAAAGATATCTATATATATATGCATATTCATTTCAAATGTAAGTATTGAGCTTTAATCCAATGTTTCTCACATTTGATTTGAAAACTTGAGTAATATGTAAATTCTTTTAAAGGAAAGAAAATTTATATAGATGCCCAAGTATTGACTTTAAGTATGCTTATAAGGACATTTTAATGATATGAATCCCATATGTGTGTCTTCATCATAATTACGTCTAAAATGGAATTTCAAGATAAATGTATAATAAAAGCAAAATTAAAGCATAATATGGCAGATAATGTTGACATGTTGAAAGTTATAGTGCTGGCTACTGAAGGACAGAGTCTTCTGAATTCAGTATACTCATAGTTTGTGTTCTGGAATTACTCAATTCTGCTATCACATTTATCTTCTCATACCATGATGAAATATATATATATATATATATATATATATATATATATATATATATATAAACAGGCTGTTACAACATCATGTGGCCTTAACTTAGCCTAAATGCATTGTTTATTATTTAATTCCATTCCACTAAATGATACAGTAAAGGCTAATTTATTTCTATAATTTTTACCATCACAATTAAAATAGAAATAAAAAATAAACTTTTACTGAGAAATGTCTGAGAACCCCACCTTGACATACAGTGTCTCAGTTTGAAATTCCATGAGAAATTTAATGGAAATGTGTCAGTTAAATTCATTATTTATTTCTACATAAAGCATCTCCTTATTGTGTATTTCTTCTCTCAGCACCTGATCTATTCAGTCATACAAAGAAAACTGAGTTATCCTTAACTACTTCTTCTTCTCTGTGATCTACAGGTAATAAAATATCAAATCTTGTTGATTTTACCTTCTAAATAGCTCTAAAATTTATTTGACTATTGTCCCATTTCATGCCATAAACATCTCTAACCCTATAGTAGTTCTTAATGGACAATTACTTTCTGTCTTGTTTCCTGGTTTGTAAGTAAACTAGGATGGTAAATTTGAGTCTGGAATTGAGGTCTTACTCAAAATGGGTAAGCTGAGTATTTGGGCACTTACTTTTTAGTCTAACATTCTTATTGAGTGAATAAATCATAGAAAGTACATTGCTTGGACTTTGCAAGTCAATGAACTTCTTGGTTGATTTGCCATTGCTTTGTGTTTATTTGCAATTGGCTTCACTCCAGTGACCAAAGTATTGGGGAAATCATCATAGATTATTTCAGAGTAATATTCAGATTACTTACTTCACAGTTGGAAAGGTTTGGGCAAATGGACTTGTTTAAGCAGAAGAGACTACTCATAATAGAAAAATGATAGTCTTAAAGGTCCTAAGGTACATAGAGGTCATGGTATTTTTTCTCCTGAGTGTTTAGATGCTGTCTTATTTTGGGAAGGAGGTAAAGATGGGTAGAGTTAGAATGGAAAAAACTTGAGAATTGTTTAGGAAATCCATCTGATTGTATCATAGAATTCCCATGCTTTCTTCATGATGTTAACGTACCCTTTAATGTGACATGCTAATTAGAATATCGAAGACACTCATATATTTGTTGAATGAATTTTCAACTCGTCATTGCCTATTGATATCCACATTTTCCTTGAAACCTGGTGAATGAAAAAAAACAGATAATATCGAGGACGGAGTGGACTTTTGGCAATAGTGCAGAAGTTTTCACACTATTATCTTTGAACTCAGTGAGTTCTGGGTCCTCTCACCCTGACTTTAATCAGAAGAGAAACTCCTCAAATTATGTTACATAATGGAATCTTTCTTTTTCAGAAAGAAATCTGTTGTAGCAGGAAATTTTTAGTGAGCATCATATCAAACCCAAAAATATCTGGATTAAATGAGATTCAGAAGTAAAATGTTATA
This sequence comes from Solenodon paradoxus, assembly GCA_004363575.1. Taxonomy (NCBI): domain Eukaryota; kingdom Metazoa; phylum Chordata; class Mammalia; order Eulipotyphla; family Solenodontidae; genus Solenodon; species Solenodon paradoxus. The sequence goes on from RJWH01001826.1 coordinate 216,132, forward strand.
TGGAAAGCTGTTGTTTCAATTTTCTTTCAATATTCAATACACATTTGTTGGACACTGTTTGAAGTTCTATGGATACAGTAGTAAACAAGACACAGTCTTTACTTTCATGAAGGTCACATTGTGTTGTGAGTGCAGGGAGAGCTATTAAACAGCTAAACTAATAAGTAATGCAGCCTGACAGAGGAAATAGAAGTAGACTTTAGTAATAAACCAATCATTTGAAATAAATCAAGGATGAAAGTCAGACTCTAGTTAATTCAATGAAATTATATGTGGTTTCCAAATGCTTTTTGCTATTTGTATATTTCATTATATTAACAATTAAGTACTGTAGTTTCAAGTATGTTGCTAATGGTGTTAAAAAGGATAGAAAATTTGCATGAAGTGTTGGTTTCTGTCTCATGAGGAAAATATGTTACTTTAAAATTTATAAATAACTTATTTAATTGGCGTAAGCCAGTAACTATATATTATAAGTGATATAAAAAAAAAAGCAAAGAAAGAACTATGAAAGAAGATCCTGGAGGAAGGGACTTTTTGTATGGGTTGGTGAGGAATAGTGCCCCATGGAAGACTAAAGAAAGTTGCAGCACTGATCAGGAAGATCTCTCTCTGAATAGGTGATGTCTGAGATTTGACTTAAAGAATGAGGCATCCATATGAAAATCTGTACTTTAGAACAGAAAGCAGGTGTCTAGTTGCCCTTGAGTTTGGAGTTTGCCTGTTATATTTGAAGAAGAACAGAATATGACTGACAGAATTCATAGGGGAGAGAAAAGGAAGTGTTAGAATTATGGAAGTAATGAGGACCAGAGTAATAAAAATTTCCAAGTCGTAAATATTTTGGCTTTTCTTTTGAGTTGGATGGGGTGTTTTTATAGGGTTATAACTAGAAATTCTCTGATTTATGTACCTACACCAATGACTTGCTACTAAATATGTAACTCTGGCTGTGATTTCATATAAATATACCCATCAGCCCTGATTTCATATCACTGAAACAGGAGCTGAGAATAGATGTTAACAGTTGGCATATAGTAATGTAAGCTGGTTGTGTCACTGCATTTTGCAAATGTAAAAACTGCATAGATCACTGTGATGAGATCCAGTAGGACCTAGTTACCGAGCTGAGTATGTACTTTATGCTGAAGTTAGTAGAAAGCCGTTGGTGGATTTTAAGCAGAGATAACATGGTTACATTTGTTTTGTAGAAAGCGTTGGGGGCTAACTGTGGGTACATCGTGTGGTATTTTCATTTTATAAATGAGAAAATGGGCACTGGGAATGTGAAATATATTATTCTAGCCAAGAGATTTAAAAAGAATGCCATCAAAACTAAAACACATGAGCTAGTGGCAAAGGTGAAATTTGAACCTCGGTTTTCCAAATATCCCTTTTGCTTAAGCATCAATAAAAAAGACATAGCAAAGAAATACTTTCTTGATTTGAGACTTTTAATAGAATAGACATAAAAGGGCATGTGGGAGGGTGCCACTGGCAATACAAAATTATGCATCTTGTCAATAGTCCAATAAAAATGTTACCACTAAAGATGGGTGATTCTAAAAAAGCGGAATCATCGAGAAATATGAAATAGTGTCAAAGTTGGAATGATATAATTACTGATTGTGTTTCTTTGTCTCTTAGAAAAATAAACAAATAACAGGATTACTACTCATAATACAGTATATTAATAAATTATTTGACTTTAACAGAAAACTATTCCTTAAATTACACAAGGTTTAGTAGTGTATAATCAACCTGATAGAGGAAATAGAGGTACACTTTAGTGATAAAAGTCATTTGAAATACATCAAGGATAAAAGTCAGACTCTAGTTGACTTAGTGAAATTAATCTGTGGTTTCCAAATTCTTTTACTACTTCTATATTTCATGTTGCTAATGATCAAATACTAGGGTTCCAAGTTGAGAGTTGCTAAATGGTGTCAAAAAGTGACAAATATCTGGATAAAATGTTTGTTTCTTTCTCATGGGGAAAAATATGTGAGTTTAAAAATTATACATGACTCCTTCAGTTGGCTTAAGCCAGTATCAAGAGGCTTCTTAAACAAGGTGAAATTTGTCATTTCTCTTGGAATACAACCAAGAAGAACTAATTAGCAGGAAAAGTTTTCCCCTGCAGGCTGCAAAATTAGTCTTGAGGTCAAAATAAATGATAATGAGAAAGTTGGGTTATTAAGTCTAAGCGTAGCTTCCAAAGGATAAATATAAAAGGTCACTGAATAGAAATTATCATAGGAAAGCTTTCAAGCTTGCAGATTGAGATTTAGTTAATATACATTGTGAATTTTAAATAAATTTGCATCATATGCTTTTCCTTCATCTCTACTGAATCATTAAATTAGAAAACATAAGCTCCCAAGATATTTTCATATGAGTATTGAATTAAAAATGTTCTGGTGTCTTAATTTTTTAATAACAAACTGTGGGCTTATTTTCTCAAAATTTTCACTTTAGTTTAAAAAGAAGTGGAACACTTCATATACTTGTTACCCAGTGATTAGGAAACTCATAATTCTTTGTGTTCTATTTGACATTCATTCAAATATTCCACAAATATTTGTTGAACCTTTATTCTGTGCAGGGCAGTGTAGCAGGCACTGTGTTAAATGCATCAATGAACCCACTAAGGATCCTGAAAGCATTAAGGATGTAACCTCAAAGTGGAAATAACACTGTCTTCAATTTACATGTCACAAGATGGAATGTTGCAGCTATCGTATGAGAAGTGCAAATACAGTGTTCTGGGAAGCCATAAAAACAAGTGGTGAGAAACATTCTAGGTAAAATGAATAAGTTAACAAAGGTTTGGAGCTGAGAAATACAGAACGCATCTAAGGAGAATGTAAATTAATGAGGCTGAACTCTGGGATGTGTTTCAAGAATAATGAGAAATGGAGTAAAATGTAGGTTTCTCAACTAATTTATAAGCAATTATTCATTGAGCACCGCTTATATGCGAGAGACTGAGCTAGACAGTGATCAAAGAAAGGACAATACAGTTGTTAGTTTCATGTAATATTGATACATTTTTGGTTGCTAAATATACAATTTTGATACTCTATAGTCAAGGATAATCATCAAAAGTAGTATGGCAGTAATGTGATCACAGAGTTTCAGGAAAAAACATATTTTTGCTAAGTTACTAGCAATATTTCATCACTAGTAGAAACTTAAACTGGTGGAAAGCCTGTGTTATTCCCAGTTAACACTTGTTGAAAATAAAACAAGTAGTATAATAAAATAAATAGCATTAGCATATAATATCACATTTGAAAATATGAAATTTTATACAATTATCTCATTTATTCATCTGTCAACCCCACCCCATGAGATCAGTTTGTTTTGTTTTCTTGTTTTTGTTGTGGTTGTTGTTTTTTAAGGAAACATGCAGGCAAGAATGAAAGTGAGCAGATACAGGCAGGAAGAGAGAGGAGGAAGAGACATTCATTTTTAAAAATAATTTTGTTGTACATCTTAGTTGTTCCTCTGGCCCTGGGCCATGACCCAGGTCCTTGGGATATATGTGAACTGCACCAGCTGGAAATGGTGGAACTCAACCGCTACTCCACCATTGCATGCTGAGATCAAGTATTTATCTTCATTTTACAGACAAGGCTTAGAAGCTAAATGACTTGGTGATCAGTGTGCAATTTTAAGTGGCCAAATCAGGATATGAAGCCTAAACTTCAGTGACTCCAAATCCACTACTATTTTTTTTTATGATCTTCAACATCCTTAGAATCAAATGTTACAAAAGCAATATTCTTACGCATATTTTTTCATATATCCTTTCCTGTCCGATTATTTCAACACTAGATGGAATGAAATACTAAAATGATTATTATGGGCATAATATTCTGAAAATCTTTTCAACTGTCAGGTTTGATTTAAATTAAAAACAGTATTGTGGAAATCATATGAGCACATCACAAGGCTGGATCCCAATTGCATTATATATGTTGATTCCTTGAGTTCTGGTGGAGTTATATGTATACTATTTTATAATATTTCTGGATTGGTCTGCATGAATCTGCCAAAATCCCTTCTTTACATTCTTTTCCTCATCCCAAATATCCCCCATATTGATTTAGTAGATCTTTCATAAAGGTGACTTCTTTCAAAGGCCACACCAACATTTATCTTTCACAGATCACACCAGTGGCATTTCCCTCAAGGGAAGCTATATTTATTATTTACTAGAGTTTTACCTCAATGTTTCTGAAGTAGTAGGATACTACAAAGGGAGAATCACGGTTTCGATACCCACTTGGAAAATTTGAAAGGCAACAACATCCTCATAATGTCTGCTCGCTGATTCAACTGCTGCATTAAATGGCACTGAGACATCTAGATGATTGTATAACATGTCCATCAAAGAGATCTTTTTCTGCCACATAGTTAAAAATCATCTATAACAAATATTCTCCACATGGCTCCAGCAGCAACTGTTGGGAGCCATTCCATACAACTCAGATGTAAGATCTTGCTGAACTCTCATAACCTTTGATGAGAGAACTGGTATTATCCCCGCACATGGTGGAAATGTAACCTTGTTAAACACACACTCTGCCTTTACACAGCAGCTTCCTGTTGCCAAAATGACCTGCTCTACCTTGTCTGTCAGCTGAACTCTTCAAATGTTGAAACCCAGCTTAAGTGTACCCTACTCTGTGAAGTTTTCTCCACTCATTTGTTTCACAGTATGAAAGGTAAACCTTGTGCCTGGCATTGTGCTAAGCATTAGGGATACAAGAGAAGCAGACAGAAGATATCTGCCCTTATTGGCTTTTTTTTTCCTAGTGAGGAGAGAAAGCCCATAAATCAAACAAAAAATATAAGAATTTCAGATTGTGACACATATGATAAAGAAAATAAGTCAGCATAATATGAGAGAGAATGAGGATGGAGGTGGAGATTGAATGGTTAGGGAAACCTACCCACTGTACATTTCCACACCTTTCACTTATTTTGGGCTTTCACTGTATTCTGCTGAACTTGTTTTCTTTTCCTAGTTCTCTCTTTTTAAGTGTCTGTAGACTTTTTGGTCAAATGTTGCTTTCCATTTGGGAAGCTTCCTATCTCTGTTACTTCCCTGTATCCACCAGGGCAGAAGAAGCACTTAAAAATATGTTGAACTGATATAAAGTAAACTCAATTCCTAGACAATTGATCTCCTTTTCTAAATTTACCCTACTAGAAATGTATACAACCTGATTTGAACCTGTTCTTTCTGACTGTAGGTATATTGTTCTTTCATCCATTTAATAACCTGTTTTCAATGTCATTTTCCTTGTTATCTGTTCCACTACACACTCGTACCCCCACTTCTAACTTCTCCTACTCTTCCCTCACTCCCACCACTGGATTCCTTGCTGTCTTTTAAGCAGTTCAACCATGCTCCCATCTCAGGATTTTGCTCTTTTTCTCTGCTTGCAATGACATTTCCTTAATATCCTTTTTTAGACATCTCCTTGGTCAACCCCCTCACCTCTTCATATACTCACTCAAATATCACCTTACAATTGGGGTACACTGTACTTCCTATTGAAGTATCTAATCTGTGTCCTGAGTACTAGTGACCTCTCCTTAACAGTCTGACTTTGCACACCTCCACAGCACTTATTATCTTGTACTACATTAGATAACTGCCTTATTGATTTTGTTTATTATCTCTCTCCCAACTAAAAGATAAGCTTTACAAGTTAGGATCTTATTCTATTTTATTTACCATTCTTTCTTTTTTAAAGGCAAGGTGCAGGCAGGAATGAAGATGAGTAGGCAGGCAGGCAGGAAGAGAAAGGAGGAAGTAGCTTTTTCTTTTATTTTTTATTTAATTGTTCACAGTGGCTGCTCCCGCTGGCTCAAGGACATAAACTAGGGTCCTTGGGATGTATGTGAACTGCACTGTAAGCTATAGGGGGCTGACCTAACTACTACTCTACCAGGGCACACCTATAATTCTATCTTAAGGTCCTCAGACAGTGCCTCTAACATAATAGTCATCCGCTAACTATTTGTTGAAGGAAATATGAATAATATTTATGTTTGATCAGAGATATTGCTCATACAGTTTTGAAGACTGATGTCATAGTATAAAAATTGAATTAAGATAGCAAGCAAAGGTATTACCTGTATTACCATTGATACTTTGATCCTGTCCTACTATACCAAGTACAGCAAACTGCTGATCTTGAGTAGATAACAGGAAATGTGGTACACACTTCATAAAAATGTTGTATCATTTATATTTGCTACATGGTTCTCTACTGAATGATCAAGGTAAGGGGTATATACATGGCCCACTTCTATATACTCTTCTCCTAGCACTTTGTTAGACACATTGAGAAGATATGTTCAGAAACTGTTTTTGTGAATGTTCTCACACACCATCAGTAATTGACCTCTTTTCTAATGTCTTCTAGAGTTTTTCTTCTAAAATAACAGGAGTATATTATTCTCAAATAGGCTCATGAATTTTATCTGGGCTACTTTCTATAAGAAATGGGGAAATTATTAGAGCGATGGGCTCTTTTTAAAAATGACCCTTTCTCTGCCTATTAATTTTGCTTTTCTCTTTATCCCCGGGACTCCTGCATTTGACAGTAAAGTGGCTACCAAGATACACTCTCTCCAACTTGGCACACAAGCCTTCTTCCACAGCCAAATTATATTTAAGTAAATAGATGCTGACTTCTTAGCTCTTTGTTCATAATATTGCATTTGTTCTACAGGGTGTTTTTAGAGGTCATTCACATTTTATTAAGATGCAGATGCTGCATAAACATTCTTGCAAGATTAAATTTTGAAGCATTAAACATTTTCACATATGAGCTTGGGTCCATATAATCTGTAGTCTTCACTTATTTTTCAGAATTCGTCCTAGAACAAAGGGCTTTGAGAACATGGTTATTGAATTTAAATTGATGTAATGAAGCTTCATAGTTAAAAAAGTTTAGAGTTTTAATTCCTGCCTGTTCATTGCGACCATTGAGCCTAGTTTTGACAATTCTAACCTGCCATTTTTGCACAACTACCTCATGAGAACCTCATTCGCCACCTCACATAATTCCATAGGAGTCTAGTTCCTGTTCATGAGAACATAATTTCACAAAAACCCATAGGTACTCACTCTACTCAAACTCATTCCCGTTAGGAATCTATACAAAAGTCCCTAAGACACATGACTGTGCTACAGTAAGTAGCACATGTAAGTATAAGCATATTCTCTCACAGGTGCACACTCATGTCCATACACACTGTAATCCATGCCTTTCCCCCACCAGACACTCAAATATGCAAGGTGAGTGCTTGAATCTATCCTCTCTCCCTTATAGTATTATATATAATAGTATGTATAAATCTGTATTCAAACAAATAGTGTAGAAAATAACAGACATAAGAAAAATGAATGGAGCATCTTAGAGATATACTTAAAATTTGAAAATAAATTATTTTCTACATTAGTATATATAGCATAACAATTACCATTAAAATGCTCAGAAACTTAGCAGTGAAGTATTTATTTACTAACTATAATTATTAAATTCATGTTATTTGACTTTTAAAAAGGAAATGAATTTTTCTGAGGTACTGATCAAAGATTCCTTCAGCAGCAAGTGACTTTAAGCGCTAGACCACATTTACTTAGGGGTAAGAAAAGCACAATAAGGCTGAATTATTCTCGGATATACAAGGAGAGAATTCTGAAGTTCCTTGGAGAGTCTCCCTTCAGTATTCAATACGGTATTGATTGACACTCACATTTAAAATTATCTGAGGCCTGGGAAAGGACTATCCAATAGCATCAGAAATAACAGTGCCTAAAGCTTAGACAGGGCTTGTAATAATACCTATTCTCAGAATTTGCATGGAAAAGCTTCAGAAAAATAAGGCATTGAGTAGAGTACTTAAAAAGAGTCTTCCTGAGTACTGAAGAATAACTAGTCATAGAAAAAACACTGGTTAACATATACAAAAAAGCAATATCTGATCAAATATGAAATGAGATCAAACTATTTCCAAGGAACTTAATTATACCTGAGAATGGACCCAAAATATTTCAAAGAATACAAAAATATGTAATACACAGCAAAGTAAAAGTCACAATAGCTGTACGCCAGTGAGCATTTTTCTAGGCATTTAAAAAAGCAAGAAAGTATGATGCATAATGAAGAAAACGGAAATGTTAGAATTAGCTAAAAAAGATATTAAAGACTTATATCTCTAATTCATATATTGAAAAGTAATGTAACAACATGGAAATTAGACCAAAATTCAACTACTAAAATGAAAATAAAATATCTGATATTAGAAAATATGCTTGAAGGTATTAACAAAATGTTAATGCAGAACAAAATATAGATGAACTTGAGGACATAGAAATAGAAATTATTAAGAAAATGAAGCACAGAAAATTAAAATTTTAAAAGGAAAAGAAAAGAGCATTTAATGAGCTCTGGGAAAGCTTCAAGTAGCCTAATATATATGCAGTTGGAGACATTGTTGGGGAGGCAATCAGAAAATGAGAAAATGAACCTAGGGCAAGTTATAATTAAGTATCTCAAAACCAATGATAAGAGAGAATCTTAAACTCAACTGGAGAAAAAAATCAAACATTGGAGTATAACAAACATAAGAATGGCAACAAATATTACACTGGAAACAACACAAGAAAGAAGATAGTTAAGCAATTTTTTTAAGCACCAAAAAACTTGTAAATCTAGAAATCCATACCAAACAAAAATGTTTTTAAAAGAATTCTAAATAAAGAATTTTAAAAAATACAGTAGTAAAGGAATTCACCACTAACATATCTGAGCTACAAGAAATGTTACAGGAAATCTTTAAAGAAAAAAGAAAATGACGCCAAATGTAAATACAGACACACAAAAGAAAAGCAGTAAAAAATGGTTTTTAGTTTCTTGATGCTTGTCTTAATTCTCTGTTATAAGCTACAGGGTAGAATTTAGCTCCTCAGCAGAGAAGCACAAACTCCCATATTAATAGATGCATGTGCACCACACACTCTGAACTATTGATACTTCAATAGTAGACACTACTGTTTAGCTCTACCTCTTAGACAGGTTCCATCTTACACTAGTGGACTAAAGATTTAAAAGGCACCCCCTGTATGCACAAGGAGACACACTTCATTAAAATTGACTGCTGATCTAAGACTCAGGAAATAATAATCACATAGGTCTGAGTAAACTGATAAGGACTATTTAATTTTAGCTATTTGTTTAGAATATGGATAGTATGATTTTACATGTTATTTATTGATTTCTTGTAACCACAATTTTGTATATTATGACTCTGTAAACAGAAATGAACCAACTTTAACTGGTAGTTGATTTTTATTGATGCCCTTCTTTCAGATGCAAATACATTTACTTGGTCCCCTTACTTTTCCTGATAATAAAATGTTTTGCTTTGGGTAGGAAGAATTTGTCCTCCTTTTTACCAGGTTATATTTGATCAACTGAATTGTGGAACCAAGGTCCTACTTGGAGTGCCATATTTGAGAGTGATTCTCTTTTAATTAGATGAAACAAGCTCACTGGTAAGAAACATGTTCGGATCAATGCCTACAAAGCCCCTCACAGCAAATTGGCCTGGTATGACTAGAAGGTCCTGTCTCATGGAGGTAAGAAATGTCACTTCTTCAAAGGTCAAGGACATTATCAAAACTTAAGGAACCTCAAGAAGAGAGTATTTCATTTAAATGTATAGGTACCGTCTGTGAAATCTTGATATTGTATCTTAGGCTTAGTTTCCTAATATTGGCAAGGAGAAAAACAATGCAAGCTTTTATTAAGTTCAACTCAAGATTTCTCATGTAAATTTCTATGTAAAAGTTAATTTGGGGACCATAGTGTTTGCTTAATATCATATGGTTCTACTTTTTCAGAACAAATTCAAAGAGACCTATGTGATTAATCACCATTATTATTCTTTTTGCACCTATTGAAGTAAACAGACAAAACCTATCAAGACAAACCTTCTTAAAGATAATCTTTGGAGAAAGTCAGAGCAAGAGTGGGTATTATAAGAAAAACTTTTAGAAGCTTGGAAATAAGACATATTCTTTTAATACTTGACAGTAGCTAAGGCTAATTAAGGATTGTGTGGGGAGCATGAGCTTAGTTTATCTCATTGCTTGCTTGCTTTTTCTTGATACTAATTTATATTTTGATTGATTAACTAGTGAGAGCTTAAAGAATCTAAAATTAGTTTTAAGATAATTTTTTTCTGTATCATGCTGCTTTTCAATTATTTTTCACAAATGTATCAATACTTATTTATATTTATGACCTTTTGCACGTAAAATAACCTAACTTTTTTGATAAATTTAGTATAAATAGCTTGGTTATAGATTTTTGAAATGGTTATGACACCTTACTGATTCCTTCATTCATTAATTGGTTAAGTACATTCCTTTTCATGTGTTAATATAGAAAGAAATAAAAGAAAATTAGGGAAAAAAGAATAGAAGATGATTAGACTAGGTTACTTTTTAAGTGTCTTCTCGTTCTTTTCAGATTGGAATTCTGTGGTTTTTTTTTAAAGAAAAGGTGCAGGCAAGAACAAAGGTGAGCAGACAAGGAGGCAGGAAGAAGCATTTTAATTTATTTTATTTAGTTGTTCACACTCGTTTCTCCTTGACTCTGGGGTATGTGGCTTGTTCCTTCGGAGGCAATTGACCTAACCACTACTCTACAGGGTGCACTTATATCTTGTATATATTAATAGAGTAAGTTTGGAGAGCCTTAGAAGAAACAAAAAGATGAATGCTGATGGGATCTCTTTTGTCTCTCAGGATGCTGGTTTCTTTCACAGGTGTGGGGTTTAGACAGAAAACTGAAACATTCATTAACATTACAGATTCTCAGACTTTGGTAATAAAGACTATTGTCAACATTACTTAAATATATTAGCTGCCATTGTTTCTGACAACTACATTAATTTCTTTGGTTCTTTAAAAATTGTCTCTAAGATTCTTTGTAAAAAATTTTCTGTGAATGCATTTATATATTGCTGAGAATGCAACAAAAAAGGAATTGGAAAGGAGGGTATAGTACTCATTGGTTAAAAAGTGGTATTAAAATTTAGAATCTCCATTTTTCTGATTTATTGAGATGTCATTGACATATAGTATTGTGTAAATTTAAGGTGTGCAATGTGATAATTAAATACATTTATATATTGTGAAATGCTTACCATGGTAGGATTAGTTACCACCTCCATCATTTCATGTAATTACTTTTGGGGGGAGGTGGGTAAGAACATTTAAGATATGTTCTCTTAGCAACTTGCAAGTGTTTCAGTATTGTTGAACTCTAATCATCATGCTATACATTAGATCCGCAGAACTTGATAATCCTATCACTGGAAGTTTATACACTTTGACAGATAGCTACCCATTTCTAACACCCTCCAGTTCTGAGTTACTGTCATTCTCTGTTTCTGTGTGTTTGACATTTTTAGATTCTACATATTAATGAGATCATACAGTGTTAACTAACTGAGAGACTGCTATCATCATCTTTCTCTGAATGGCTTATTTCACTTAGCGTAATTCCCTTACATGCCATCTATGTTATTGAAAATGACAGCATTTCCTTCTTTCTCAGAGCTGAATAATACTCCACTGTATATGCATACGACATCCTTATCCATTCAGATGTAGACAGACATTTAAAATATAATTTTATTTCTTGCTCATTTAAAAATATAAGATTCTACTGGTTGGGGTTCTTCTATAAACAATCATTCAGTGAGTGGCACTGACAAAGTCTTTACCATTGTCCTACTTGATGTTCTTGATCTCCATGATAATCTTCATCCAAATCAACCGAAAGAGTTAAAGAGCATGAATACACCTGAGAGATTCAAATGTGTCAAAGATCTATATTGCACAATCATTGCATCTCATATTTTGTTGGTTAGAGCTCATTCATATAAGCACACTTGATGCAAGTCATGTCATGCCATGCAGTCTGCCATTATGGGAATTGCTGTCAGTCTCTACCATGTTTTAACTCCTGGTTAAAATATTCCTTCGTAGCCTTCTCACACTGGTACACATCTAAGACTTATTGAGCTACCCCAAAATCTCATACATTAAGTGATTTTGTGCAATCAAATCTAGATATGGTTCCTTATGTAAAGGATTATCCCCATGTAAAATGACACACTGAATTATCAGTATCTCCACCACACTGTACCCAATATTGATTGGTGGAGTAGGGAAGAGTGACCACCATAAGAAATCCCATTCAGAAAGGGAAATTGGAAAACACGTGACAGTCACTGATACAGAGCAATGGTGGAGATCTGTTGGGCAGATATTTTGAGATTTCCTTGCCATGGCAATGAAGAATTTCCCTTATAAGTTCCTAGTTCTGCTTACTTGGAGGAATTCCTGTTTCTGTTACTCTTATCGGGCCCTGAATACACATTCTGAGATTTTATTTATTGTTCATTATTCTTCATTGCCATGTTTGAAATGGATGAGAAATAAATGAACAGCCCTGACAGCTGACAGCTGTTAGCAGGCCTGGCAACTAAATTTAGACCATGATGTTTACTGCTAAATAGCTAGGCTATGGTGTTCACTGCTGAAATAAATAATTCCATAAAGAATCAAATATTTTTAAATGACTTTGGTGAAACAAGAGAAAAACCAAACCACTCTATAGTCATTACTAAACACAGACAAAAAGCAAGAATACTATACAACTACAAAAAGTAAACACCTCCCATTTCTGGTAATATAACTACTTTGCCAATGGCAACTCAAATTCCTCATCTTTACTTCTACCTCCTCAACAAAGTAATGATAATAAAGCACAGAATTGTCCCTTTTATTCTGATAGCATTCAATCCAGAAAAGATTTCCATTTCTTTAAATCTTCACTAAAATTCTTCATCACAAACCCAAATATTCCCATGTGCTAAGACCAGAATTACAGTCACTTCAATTTCATATATTACAGTTCTAACCCCCAGTACCTTGTAAGGTAGTAATATTTGGAGATTCTATACTTAAAGCAGTGATTAAATTAAAATGAGACCTTTAAAGTAGGCCTAATCTAATATGACTGGAATACTTATACAAATAAAGATTCATAGACACCAGAGGTGGGCACACACAGAGGGAAGATGATATGAAGATGTAGAGAGAAAGCAGTCATCTGCAGTCAAGGAGAAAGGCCTCGGAAGAAACCAACCCCGCCAACATCTTAATCTTAAGCTTCTAGCCTCCAAAACTGGGAGAAAATTAATTTCTGTTAAGCTACCCAGTCTGTGTTAAGGTAGTCCTAGTGAACTCATACACCATCCTAACTGCCTCCTTTTTAGATTCTCCTTTATTAACTACGACATGTAGTCTTCCTTGCTGTAGTGAATTAAAAACAATGAATTTTAACTACAGGAGTTTGTTTCTCTGAGGTTTTGGTGCTGGGTTTTATCATAAATATAGGGAGAACAGTCTCTTTATGAGAAATGTACAAGCTTTACATATGCTTCTTGCTGGTGCCACTTTTGGGCCCGATATTTTATTTATAATATATGTATGTCTGTATATGCATATATATGTATATATACATATATATTTACATTTAATGGCCCACTTTGAAAAGTATTACTGAAAAAGCACTGTAGATTTCTTGCCTATTTATTACAGACAGTGTATTACACCAGTAATTATATCCAAAGTTCTTTAATAGACATTATCAAGTGTCTGTTTCCTAGCTTCTTATCGGATGCCTTTCTCCCTTAATAATGTTGCTGCTCTGATATTAGCTGATATTATAGGCTTGGTAGGCATCTAAACACCCTTAAATTGAGTCCCTTTGTTTATCAGCAAAGCTTTAATGGATATTAACGTGACCAAAGCCTTTGTCAGTCTTATTTAATACACATTGGGTTTTCAAAGCAGTCAACTTTTCTAATCCTATTTTTAAGTTCCAGACTTCTGATCTCTATTATTCTTTTCATTTTTGCTTGCAAGCCTGACTATTATTTCCTGAGCTCGTATGATTGTTAGAATACCTAGCTAAACATATCTAGCTATCATCACCTTGCTAAACATAAAAGCAACACTCTGACATTTTCTCTAAGAGTTTTCAATAGGTACATGACCTGCCTTCCAAGTTATCAAGGACAATCATTTTACCAAGTATTTCGTGCAGAATTACATGGCTCTCCAGGTTGTTAGCTTCCAATATCTGTCTGTTTCCAAGCCATTGCCTACAGTTCACCCACAAAACCAGTGCTTCATATTTTAGGATTTTGTTATGGTGGATCTCTACTCTAAGCTACTAAATTCTATATTAAGCTAATAGTCATGGTTGCATATTAGCCCATAGTCTGTAGGGAATTACCGTTTAACAGAAATCAAGTTGATTTCCCATATGTATGTGGTTTCTTTTTGCCTATAAATGTAATTCTAGAACCGGCACATATTAAAAACTGATCTCAAGCAACTCTTATTACCCTGACCTGTTCTTTCTCACACGCTATCCATCTCAGTAAATGTCCATACATCTACCAAGTCTCACAAGTTAGAAACCTTTCTCCTGCTTCTGAATCATTCACAAAGTGCTAAATAATTCTTGACTCTACCCCTTCCTGCTGACTGTATTCTCACTATTTCAGATTCTCTTAATTTCTAAACTGGATTTTGCACTAGACTTCTAAATGATCTCATCCTTCCATCATTTCACCCTTCCAATTAAGGGTATACACAGATGTTCAGCATTATTCTCAATATGCCTCTGTCCTTTTGAAAACTCTTCAGTGATTCCTATCACCCTTACACGACAACTCAAACTCTCTGCCGTGGTCTAGAAGGTCCTTCATCGACTGGTTTCTGCCCACCACCCTGACTTTATCTCCTCCTACTCATCTCATGCCCTTCATTTAAATCACGAAGACCTCTTAGTTCCTTGAGATGAAGGTGTACTCATTCTCATTTATGAACCTTTGCACTTTGCTCACTTTTCTTCTAGAGCACTTTATTATAACCTGTTTCTTGTTCTTGTGGGGCTAATAATTATGGGGGCTTGATTTAAATAACTTACATTGCCCCCATAGAAAATTCTGAGTTAGATGTCCTTCCCTTCGTACACCTGTATCATTCGAATTCTACTACTTTGGCACATATTAATCCAAAAATATTTATAGAACTATGATGATGATGATTGTTATGATGACAATTATGACAATAGTAAAAGTAATAATATGTGATGTATATGGAAGACTTCTACTGTATTTGGCACTGTACTAATATTGAGAATACAGTGGTGAGAAAAATAGATATATTCTTTGTAATCATAAAGATAAAGGATAATAAAAATAAGTGAATATATAAAAAGAGATTGAAAAATGTATTGGGTTGAATCAAATGAAATTATTGACATTTGACCATTTTTGACCTCTGAATTGGCAATTTCACATAACTTAATTAGCAAAATGACACAAGAAAAACAAAATATAGGAAGAATGGAGGAACCTCTTTAAAGGGATGATAAAGGAAAACCTTCAGAGGAAATAATATATGAGCTGAGAATCATAAAATAAACCCAGTATATTAATTTTATATTATAAATGAGAAAATATTATCTTACAATCAATGTCATAGTATTTCAGATGCTTTTTATTTTATGACTCTTTCTTATTCCTTTAAGAATATATGTTATGGATACAATCATGTTAACGAAAAATTCACAATCAGGAACTAGAGAAGGAAGGGAATGAAGTATGTAAAAAAATTCAGAAGTGACAAGTTTATTATCTTGAACACAGAAAGAATAATTTTATCACCTAAAAAATGTAGCAGTATTTCAACATATACTTTACCCTACAGGAAGTCTAGAAAAAAATTGATTTGACTCATGAGTAGATTCTTTAAAATGGTAGAAAATCACATCTGAAGCATTCCACTGTGATTTCATATCAGTGTCATATGAAGATGTGGTTTTTTCCTCTATCAGTAAAAAGTAAAATAAAATAAAAGTTTATGTGTAATATCCTAAGATGTTGTGGTTGAGAGGTGTTATTTTACAAAAATCAACTGAGGCCAGCAGAATTGCTGTTGACAACCAAAAATAGCATGTGGAAGGCAACAGGAAAGAATCAGGGTAGTTACGTTGGCTTCTCAGTGGTAGAATAACACTGGGGAGGCATTTATAGAGGAGCCAAGATCAAGTGGCATTTTTTTATACAAGAAAGTGACAAACCAAGGTGATGGTAGGAATATTTTTGTACCCAAGCAAAAATATGAGAATGCAAGGCAAAGGTGAAATTCATACCCAGACAGGTCATGGTTTATCAAGTAGCAGCCAAGACCCAAGAAGGTATATAGTAGTCAGTTTACTCTGATAACCATTCTTGCTGCATCCTATGGCAAAACAAATTTTGAAGACCATGGTTTCTGGGTCTTGTCAGGTCTTCCCCATGAGCTAACCCCGGGTTAGTGCCAGATACTTTGGACCACATTGACACAAAACTTGGTGTTTATGGATAAGATTAATCTCATGTGCTATTGATGTGCTTACAAGGACAAACACTGCTATTTTCCTGGTCTTTTGTGGGTTATTTATGAATGATCACCCATTGAGATGGATATGAATTTCATTAGATTCTGTCAGGCATTTTAAAAAATCTAATATTTTTACTAACTGAATATTTTACTAATACCTGAAGAAGTAATGTACACCATGGTGACTATAGTTCATTACGTTATATTATCTACTTGAAATTTGCTGAGTAGATCTTAAGTATTCTTACCACACATGCAAAAGATCACTATGTGAGGTGATGAATTTATCAGTAAACTTAGTTGTGGTAACCATTTCACAATATATCAAATCATTATGGCATACACTTTAAACATATACATTTTAAAACCTCAATAAAACTGAAAAAATATTATTTTTCTTTTGTTTTCAAACTGAGTGTAATGACTCTTACTATTCCGTGCCTGTTTGTTTTATTTTTTTGAGGAAGTAGAGTTGACATATAACACTATACAGTTTCAGATGTGCAACATAATTACTGGATAATCGCATATATTGCAAAATGATAACTACTTAATGTCCATCACCATGCATACTTTCAGATTCATTTTTTTGTGATGAGAACTTTCAAGATTACTCTCCCAGCAGTTTTCACATATGGAATTCATTAACAATAGTCATCATGCTGTGTATGACAATGCCATGATATATATTTTATAGCTGGAAGTTTGTATCTTTTGACTACTTTCACCCATTTTGCCCTCCCTCAACCATTCTATTTTCTATATTTATAACTTTGTTTATAAAAATAAACGTCTAGATTCTACATAAAAGTTAAATCATATGGCATTTGTCTCTGAAATAAGGCTCTGTCTATTTTACTTAGCATAATGTCCTGAAGATCCATCCTTTGTCAAAAATGGCAAGCTTTTATTCTTTTCTACAACTAAATAATGTGTATATGTATGTGTGTATACCACAGTTTCCTTATCCACTCATCTCTTGATGGTCAAGTAGGTTATCTCCATATGTTGGTTATTATAAATAATGTTGCAATGAACATAGGATTATATATATATATATATATCTTTTTGAGTTCATATTTTTATTTTTTCAAATAAATACTCAGATTTGCTGGATTGTATGGTAGTTCTGCTTGTAAGCTTTGTAAGGAATCTCCATAGTGACTGAACCAATTTACATTCCCACCAACAGTGAGGAAAAGGAAATTATAATTTGGAAAACTCCTACATATGTGAGGGGAAATATGATTGCAGTGAACAACTCTTACTATTGTTGACAAAATAAACCACTCAGTGTGTTGCCCTGTTAACAAGTAAGGATGGATTGTTTTTAGTTTCTTATCTCTATCTGAAATGCTATGATTTAATTTATGCTGCAATCTGGACAATTTAACTACTTCAATCTAATTTCATGTGTGTGTTGCAGTCCTGAAGCCTCACTTAGTTTCGTTATGATTCTCATTCCTCTTTCTCAAAAGACTTCAATATTATTAATATACATTACAATGCTAATGTGTAAAACTACTAAAGATAGCATTTAATTGCTTACATTTTGCTGATGAAAATGTTATTTTTAAAGGAATTTCTCCTTTAGGATCCTGGGGTGAGCAAAACTGCTGCCTAAAATGGTCTATTTCTGTATTTGTAATTGCCTCGTGCCTTACACAGCTCCAGTTTCCTGTGGGAGATCAATAGGCCTTGCTGTTTCTTGTTGTAGACATGAGTCAGACTCCCCTTTAGCTCATATCTGGTCCCCCCTTTATCTTCTTATTCCTCCTGAGGAGAGCAGTTCCATTCAATCCAACAAACCATAGGGTTCCCAATGAATGCATTCTTGTCATTTAAAAAATGTCATTGTCATTTGAAAGAATCCCTCTGTTTTCTGTACCTTGCTGCAGGAGAAAAGATAGAGTGATTATGGTATAAAATGCTATATACTGTTTCCAACATTTTGGTGAAAACTGAGAACTAGGGGAAATCAGGAAATTACAAGACAAAGAAACAGAAAAGTCCTACAGTAAGAGGAAACAAGTGCAAGACACTTTGGAGGAAAAAAAAGGGAAAGTCTTTGCTGTTAAGATTTTCAGACAATTTCCAATTAGCACCACCATGAACTTACTAAATATGCATTTGCATTGCTTTGGTTAAACAATGAACCCATTAAAGATCTCTTCCTGACATGGTACCTTTCAGGCTCTCCGACAGAGTTCTACTTTATAGTAGTGATATGGAAGGGTAGCTAAGCATTTAGACCCTGAAATTTGACCATCAGGGATCAAATCCCAGCTCAGCCACTTATTTGTAATTTGCCTGAAAAAGTCCTACTCCTCCATGAGCCTTCCTTTTAATGTACCTGTAAATTAAAGATGATGAAGTCTTCTCAAAGTTGCTGTGAAGATTGGATTAGATAATCCACGTAAATGACCTTGCTCCCCATAAATCTATGCATTGTAGTTATCATTATACAGATTTTCTGCTTCTGCCCTTACCAAAAAGCTTTTTTTTTTCCTTCCATATTTCACTCTCACTGGATTTTAAGGAGTTTCTCTATATCTAGCCATATAGTTTCCTCTACTTCCTGACCTTCTTACCCTTTTACCATTGAAGACCTAACTTTTAGATCCAATTATATTCCCACAACTGCCTTGATCTTCTTATGCCTTCATCTGACATCCAGAATTAAACTTCTTAAAGGATACGTTCAGGCAGCAGTGAAGGCGAGGAGGCAGACAGGCAGGAAGAGAGGGGAGAAAGAAGCACTATATTTTACTTCCATTTTAGTTATCGACACTGGTTGTTCTCCCACCAGACCCAGGACTTGAACCCTGGGGTATGTGGCTTTTGTCTTTCAGATGTGACTGACCTAACCACTGCTCCACCAGGGTGCATTGAAAAATAAGTTTTACTGGTTGAATTCATTTAATTTCTAACTGACAGTAACTACACTGTAAGCGACTCTTACATTGCTTTCCTGGAAGCAAAATTAAATTGTAAGGCCCTTGAGGGCAGGAACCATCACATTACATTTTGTAGCTCAAATTCCTAGCCGGGTACAATCTGTTCAGATGCTCTAGACTGTTCTTAGACAGTAGGAATTATGATATTAGTGAAGTCTAAATTTAGCCTCACAAGTCAAGCATAAGTCTATATATCAGAGCATTTAGGGGTAGCAAGCAATATGTCAGAAGATCTGGGTTGGACCCAGGATCCCCCACTTCTTAGCTGTATGACCTCTGATAAGTTATTTTCTATTTGTAAGCCTCAATTAGGATTAAATGAGTTAAAACATTTAAAGTACTTAGCAAAATGCTCAGAACATAGGAAAGACAAAGCAATTGGTTAAAATATAACAATATCTTGCTACCAATAAACTAAAAATGTTTGTATTTCAGTAGTCCCTTAGATTCTTCCTGCTTCCCTGTTGCTATTACTATTATTAAACTTTCACTTGACATTCCTGTAGCACCTATTCTAAGAATTTCCTCCATCCTTCAGGCCCTCCAAACCTGAACTTTAATTTCACTAAGGTGTCTGGGTGCTTAATCTACCATCTCCTTAGGGTCAATGCCAAATTCCTTTTTACGTTTCCCCTTTACTGAACCTGGATAGCCAGGTCAACTTTTGAACCTACTTTTTCTTTAGTACGGTCAACACTTACTATACTTACCATACATACAATGCATGGCCATCTTTCAACCTTGGGCCAGCCTTATCATATGACTTCAGTTCTCTCCATAAATAGGGCTAGAAACAGTCACCACCATAGCACTCATGATCAGTACAAGGACAGTGTCAGTTTGTCTCTGGAGACTATTTGTCTCAGGTAGGTGATTAATGCCCCCGAAAGAGGTTCAACTTGATCATTCGCCTATTAAAGGAATATCTTTATCTCAACGTTTCCAGTCTCCTCAAAATTCTTTCTCAACTCCTGCTCTCTTCACTGGATCCTCTGGTTCCAAAGCTGGTATGAATTTCAGCATCATCTGGGAGGGTTATAAAAGATTGTGGGGGCTCATCCTCAGAGTTTCTCATTCAGTAAGTCTGGGGTGGAAACTTGAGAAACTGCATTCCTAACAAGATCCCAGGTGTTGCTGGTGCTGCTGTATCCCTCCCCAATTAAACTCCTCCAGAAAATAGTACATACACACCGCCTCCACTTGCTTGCTACCATCAACTACTTACCTTGCTTTCACTCTTGAAAGTCAGTGAATCCTGTCCATGAGTTCACAGAACTAACTCTCTATGATGGCACTTATGTTATCCATGTTATTATACCCAATAAGTACAGTTGGTTTTTACCTTCCTTGATAGAATTTGGCACTTGTTATTCCATTCTTAAAATGGAGCATTTGATGTTGCTCCACAATGGTTTTAGTGATGCCATATTTCCCCAAGTGTCTTTTCTGCTTTGATCATTGGGCCTTAATTTTATTTGCTTATTATATCCACTTACTCATTTCTACCCCTCAATCTTGGTAATTAGATGGGTATCTGTTCTAGTCATATTTCTCTAACTAAATCTCCTCCTGGGATATCTCATCTACGGCTATAAATTGCATATAGTTGATTATCAAATCAATATTTCTGGCCAATGGCTGATTCCGTCTCCTTTTGCTTGGTATCTCACAAACTGCAGAAATTCCACGTAAAACATCAAAAATGATCTCATAAAATTAAGCCTTTCTTTCTCCTTGTTGATAGGACATTGGAAATTGGGTCACATGATAGGTAGAGAACCTAAGATCACTAATAATAACCCTCCCCAACAGTCAAGATTATGACCGGTAAATGAGAGCAACGTTTTGGCCTCAAACTTTAGTATTTGGTAAATATGGTTGTGCCACATACAGAATAATTCATTTATTAATTTATCCAATAGACACATTCAGCACCTTTTCTGTGCCAGACACTAAAATGATATGTTCCAACGGAACTTGAGGTTAAATGTATGAGACATATAAAAATTTCCCTAATATAAATCGTAATGATTATTATAAAGGAAATGAATAAGATTCATTCAGTGTGATTGAACAACAGGGGGATTTGTGTTAGATTATGGAATTGTTTTCAGGGGATCACCTTTGAGGGAGTGACATTTAAATTGAGTCCTGGAATATCAATAGAAGTTTTCCATATAAACTTTCAGAGACAATATTATAAGCAAATAGATAAAGATGGGCAAATGCTGTGAGAAGGAAAGAATTTGGTGTGTGTGAAGAAGACAGCCTGCTTACTGGAGGCTGAAGTTCCGTGAGGCTGAGGAAGTCATATAATGCAGGGTGTTATAATCTGTGTAAGGAGCTTATATTTATGCTAAACTTAATTGAAAACATGGTCATAACATGACCCAATTTATACTTTAGATGACTTTGCATTTTGTAGAAAGTATTGTAGCAGAGAAAAAATAGGCTGTCAAAACAGTCTAGGTGAAGGGTGATGTTACCTTGGATAGGATGGGAGAAGTGAAGAAAATGAAATGTGGGTGGACTAGAGATATTTGGAGGGCAGAATTGAAAGGATTTTCTTGTGAAATCTTGAGAAATTTTTTAGGAGAATATTGAAGACGAAAGATAAAGCAATCCGTTTTGGCTACTCCACTCTGAGGTAAAAGTCAACTCTGACATGACATTTATGATCTGGTGTAGATCCTTTCCTCTCCGTTCTCATCTCATGTCTTTATGTCTTATCATTCTTAAAAATACCTTTGTTACTTCTTTTGTTTGCATTGCTTGTTCATTTTAGGATATTGAAACCACAACTCAGTCTGTGTGTATTTCATATCACACCCGGCACCAAAGTGCTAGTGCCTTTGCCAACACCATGTTCTTCTCATCATTTTATGGATGATGAAAGAGTAGTTAAGAAAATTACCCAATATCACACAACTAGGAGGCAATACAGATCTCTGACTCCAAACACAGGGTCTTAAGTATTGTGTTCACAATCTGCTGCATTGTTGTATTTGCCATTCTATATAACATTTATTTTAAGTTGGTCTAGAATAACTGTTCAGTCTCTAAAAACAAGCCCTATATCTTATTTATCTCTGACAGGGACAGACATAAAGCAGATGGTCAATAATTATTTGTTGAATAAAAAAAAGACTTGCAACTTGAAGGAGATCTGAAACGATTATGTACTTACGTATAGGATTAAAGTAGGACTGCAGGTAGAATTCTAAGATAGATATTTGCAGTTGAGAAAAAATCTCCCCATGTTATTATTACTTGAACCCATGGAACACTCAGTGCAAGAAATATCTAAACTTTTTGTGCCGTATCTTCTTCTTATGATCCTGAAGTTTGGGGATAACTTGAAAGAAGTCAGCATTCTTTATCATGTAGTACTGAGAGATTTTTTTCCTTCAACAGGACAAACTATTTTTTCTTTGAAGTGAGACAAAGTTCCAGTTTAAGTCTGAGTCAGTGCTTAAATTTTTCACAAAGAATTTACAAATCAAACCTCTTGAATCTTTCCCAATTATAATAACACAAATGGAACAGGAAGAAAGTAATTTCTCAAATCTATTATTAATAAATGCATATTAGTGTGTAAATGCATTTGTTATGACATTTTTATAATGATAGACATCTTGAAATAATAGTTATAATTTACTAAGCACTTACTGTGAGCCAGACTCTGTGAGAAGAACTCATTTGATCCTTGGCATGGCCTTTGATACTGTCCATCAAATATTTCCTGATGTTCATCTTTCATGGAACAGATATCATTGCATTTCCTGGTCCACTTCTGGTTTGGTGGGCCTATGTGACTGCTTCTGGACAGTGAGTTGTGGAGTTAAACTGATGTGTTCTATTTAGTTTTGTTCACTTAATTGCTACTTTGCAAGATTTGCAAATTTCCCTTTCCTTCTGGAGTGGCTGAAAGAAAAATTAAAGATTGTGACTTCCTCTCCAGAATTCACACCCAGGCAGTTTGGCTCCAGAGACATTTTTAACTGCTACATGTCCTTCAATAAGGGGGATTAGTTTTAAATTATGTTATATATATATATATACTATAGAATGCTATGCATCTGTTTAAAATAAGGTGCTCTGTATGTATCAACATTAAAAGTCTCTCCAGAGTATCTCTTTCAGTTAGAAGGATCAGAATAATATAGGAAAAAAATTTATGTAAAAAGCAATTTATGTAAAAATGAAGTATATGAAAATGTATGTAATATGCATATGAACAAACATACACATGTACTTGTACATATATTTATCATATCTCTGTGAAGATACTGTGTACATACATTTATGTATGTAATAAAAAGACCAGGAATATCCAATCCATAAAAAATAACATGACCATTATTTTCTAGATATATCCACTCTCAAGCCAGAGAACAAATACTCAACAACATAACACTACAGTTTTCTACATCTTGAAGACAGTACTAACAATTCCCTAAATCCGATTTCCAGAATGTAAACTTTGTAGCTTTTGTTCTTGACTTGTACACTCTACATTTTAATTAATCCTTTTCTTAAGTCTCCTTTTTATTATCCTTTATTAAAAATATGGTTACCTATAAAGACAGAAAATATTAGTCTCTATGAATTTGCCTGTTCAGGACATAAAAATGTAATCATGCAATATGTGACCTTTTGCGTCTGACTTCTTTTACTTTGCATCATCTTTTCAAGATTCATCTATGTTATAGTATGCAAAGAACTTCATTTCCTTTTATATCAGAATAATAATACTTTGTATAAGTGTGTACCACATTTTGTTTATCCCTTCATCAGTGATGGACAGGAACAATGACTTTTAAGTATTAAAATAGTAAGGTCAACATTTATGTATCCAGAGTTATGATTGGTAATGTCAAAATTATAAATGGTGTGAGCAGAATACTGTAGAGAAATGATATGTAAATTATTTGTCATCATGTCATGCAGGTGTGATTATTTTCTAAGCTCCTTCTAGCTCTGGCTTTATGAAATATGTGGATGTAGTATTTTCATCAATAAAACTTAGTACACTAAGAATTAGCTTAAAATTTGAATAAGAACAGTGTTAGGCACATAGATATTTGCCACATATTGTTATGATCATGATTTAAAAGTATTTTAATATTCAGTATTTTTAAAAATTTCAGTCCATAAAGGAAAGTAAGTGAATATAACTAAGTCTCAATATTTGTAGGCAATTTTTATAATTCAGCATGCACTGCATCTCAATATAAGTCATCATTAAAACTGGGTCCTTTTGAAAAAAATATAGTCACCCAATGTGGAAGGCAGAATTCTAAAGATAATGAACCTCTGAGATACATGAACCCTTTTCAGATGATCAAACATTAATCTAGATACTACTGTGAAGGGACATTACAGGCCAGTTTACCTTATGATATGGAGATCACCTGGGTGGACCTACCTAATCTGATAGTCTTTTCTGGCTGATAGCACAAGAGGAAGTCAGACTTTAAAGTATCCTTAGGGTTCAACGTAGAAATCCTGCCTTCGAAGATTGAGGAAGCCACATGAGAAGCAGTGAGGAGAGCCTCTCAAGCAGAGGACATTCCGCTGACAGCCAGCAAGGAAATGGGGATTTTGAATCCCCTCTAAATCCCTTCTAGAATTCACATATAAGTGGATTCAGTCACTGATCTGAATGAACTCGAGGTGAATTGTTCTCTGTAGCCCCCAGAAAAGAGTCCAGCTACTTGATTTTGGTCTTGTGTAAGACTGAGCATAGATTACAGCAAACCCATGCTCATGAACAAAGGAAACTGTGAGATAATAAATGTATGTATTGTTTTAAGTCAGTAAATTGTGGTATTGTGTTACACAGCAGTGGAAACTGGATACATCCAAGCTACCTAGTATATTATAATCCCAGCTTCTGCAGAGTGTAGTAGGGGGGTGCTTCTTTCAGTTCATGCAAAGCTCCCACTTACATGTCCCTAGTTTTGGTTCAGATTCTCTGCTCAGCTTGTTCACTACACTGGCTGAAGAAAAGAATCCGTAATTTCTCCTAAACTTAAACCATTACTTAGAACCTGTTTGCTTTGTGTTTTGCATTATCCCTACTGCTCCATTTTACTTATTATACTGGATAAAATTTGAGCTTTTAGTATTTCTCTCACATACCAATTCACTAAATCAATCTTGAGAATTAAGGATAAATTTTGCAAATTCACTGGCTGGTATTCACTGAGACAGAAAGCAAATATTAATTGGGAGCACATCAGTGCCGAGTAACTGCTACAAAGGAATCAAAGTCCCTGTATTCAGAACAGAGGTTATTAATATTTTTAGGGTTAGATATTCCTTTGAGATAATTATAAAAGTTATGAACCTGAATGCAGCTGAGATGCATAATATTTTTAATGTTATCTAGTTAATATACTGTGGCTGAGACATTTAGTACTTACCAGTTGATTCATGTGATTACTTAAATTTCTGAGACTCCCTTGAAATTATATTTGGATGATGTGAATAGTTTTCTTCAACTGATTATAAAGAGAAGTGACCTGTGTCTTCCATCCCTATCCCAACTCTGCCCAGTGAATTCTTTTACCCAGAGGCCACATATTCCAGATGAAGTAAGTACTAGATGCTTGGTGGAAGATCATCTATCCTACATCAGGTTTGAATAGGTAAGAGAAAACTTTCATGGTGCTAAGTTTATAAAATATTGCAGCAAAAAAGTTACTATCTTTTCCAACATATATATTTGGCATATGTATCTGTACATTTTTCTTGAAATGATTATTAAGTTGTAACTCTCAAGAAATTTGATAATTTCACTTAAATTTTCAAATTTCTTATTATAAGGTTGATTATAATATTCCCTGTTTATGTTTTTTAAACTATAATATGTTCCATGATTAAAGAGAAGTACAGTACAAAATTCCACACTACTATATCCTGTAAACAGAAAATGCTAGGATAATAATTCAGTAATATAAGCAAATTTTATCATAGTAGGAAGTAGGTCAAAGTAACCAATGTATGTATTTATTTGAGTATCAAGATATTGTGATTATTTTTAAAATAATGCAATAATTTCAACTTTAAATTATTTGTAGCTTTTTTGGCCTCTTCTTGCATCAATAATTTGAAATAAATATGTTATCAAGGAAAATTTGAGCCAAATATTTTTACTTCAACTTACAAATACAGATGATAAATGAAGATGAGGAAAGATGTAGAGGAAAAATAATTTGTAATTTGTTTATGAAATACCACAGTCATTTTTTTATCTTAAATTTCCCTAGCAGAGTACAATACTGTAAACTAGACTTAGCCCACAGTTGAAAATTACATAATCAGAAATAATTGCATCACTTATAATTCTCAGATGTGAGCATCATTGTGTTTCAATGCTATTGCTTTTATGTCTGAAGGTGTGTAAAGGGAAAATAATATACATCAGACCATAACTTAAGTCTAAATACCATCACTTCAATAGCCAGACCCTTAATATTGAAATGTTAGTGTCTATGATTATAAAAAGTAACATATAGTTAAATCATGATAATGATACATGTTTTAGTTGCTAATACAATTAATTCCATCCATGCCTAGGCACATAGAAAGTGGCAGAGTGGGGAATGTAGCATGTTTTCTCCCCAACTAACAATGATTGAATTTTAAAAAACTTTACAAAAAGCAATATAATTTAGTTTCTAGAAATTGTCCTTAATGACATACCACATATGGAGAAACATTCATCAAGAAAAACTACCAAATCGCGGTAATAATAGTGAAAATATATGACATTTGAACCATAGTTCAGTACCTCTCCCAAACTCTTAAGTTTCATCTTTGCAGGGTGCTCTGCTTTAGACAAGAAAATGGGATCCCCTCACCCTTCAGATGCCTATTTAGGGTTGTGGTTTTCAGCTCAAAAGATAAAGGTCATCAGCATTTGTCATACCCTGTAACTCTGTGTTGTAGAGAATAAGGCCAGGGATTCTGTTTTCTCATCCAGTCATGAAGGCTGAGAATTCTAGACTCTGATGTTTTCTGTCCCAGCTAGTTAATAGAGTAGAGTTGCCACGGTGAGAGAGGCAAGCCCAGAAGACTTGAAGAAGTCACTAGTGCTCTCTCCACCTCCTTCAGTCACCTCCACTAGTAGAGCAAGGCATCATACTGAGAGCTGACTTCTATCTTAACCCCTAGTTCTTTACAGTAGGTTAGAAGTTCTGCCAGGCAGGCCATGAACAAAATTTTAAGAGATCAACTGAGGAGACCGAATATTTAGAACAGACTAAGGGAAAATTCCATGCCTAAAAAATTGTCAACAAACAATTCTGATCTTGGATGAATAAAATTAAGAGAGTTCTCATAGCCTCATGAGACTAGTAGTAAGATAATTGTCAGAGATGTCCAAAGTTTAACAGAGAAAACCAAGAAAACATACAGTGAAGAAGAACCCTCTTAGGATCACATCAACTCTGGGAGGCAGGAACGTATTATTATTACTAAGCTATACTTATTCAGGATCAGAGCAAGACATGGGCCAGACTTGAAAGCATCCTTTAAGCCACACACAGATCCATCAACAAATAGCAGAAGCCTTAGTAATAACAGGGACTGAAACACAACTTCTGACAGAATATCAGCTGAATATTAGACTATTGTGACTGCAGAGCAACATTTCGGAAGCCAGACATCAAAATACAATCACACAGCTTGGGCTGTTTGTAAGACTGTGTGCATTCCCAGGAGAGATCAGAGGGGAAATCTCCAAGCTACTAGTTCCTGGCTAAGTATGAACCACAAGTAAATGTAAATTCCTTGAGCTGTCATAAAAGTCTCCAAGCCACACACAAATAAAATGGTAGAAGGAAAAAAAAATCTAACATGCTAAAAGGGATTAAATACATTTGACCAATAGTTAGCTTAAATTAAACTGCAGAGCAGCCCTTGTATAGCCAGAATTTAAGACAGAAACAGGAAAAAGAGATGCCCAAGGGCATAAGATGCTTGCTGCACACTGCACATATTTTGCAGAATTAGTTCAGCAAATTATCTGCATGAATAAACAACAAAGTACACAACATCAAGTCCTGCGGACATCAAAATGCAAAATTATATGATATATTATCTAAAATGTTCAGTTTTCAAAAAAAAAATTGTGTGATACAAAAACCAAAAGCAAAAACCCCCAACCCCATGAAAAAATCCCCAGCAATTGAAATGGCCTTTTTGTAAGAAGCCAGTTGTTATATATAGCAAAGATTTCGAGACAACCATTTAAAATATGTTCAAGGGACTAAATGAGACCATTTCTAAAGAATTAAAGAAAATATGACAGTGTCTCATCAAATATAGAATATTGGTAAAGAGACATAAATTATGAAAGAGATAAATGGAAATTCTAGAGTTGAAAAGTATAAGAATAAGCTCAATGAAAATCCCCTGTAGGATCTCAACAAGAATTGAGCTTACTGGAGAAAGAAAATCAGTGAACTTGAAGATGTGTATCAATAGACACTATGCAATCTGAACAACAGCAAAAAAATAATGAGCATGGATTTAAAGAAATACAAGGCACCAAAAAGTGCACAAGCATGTAGTAAAGTTGTATCAGGAGATGTGAGAAAGAAGCAGAAATATATTCAAAGAAATAATGACTAAAAATGTGCCAAATCTGATGAAAAATAGTAATCTGTAAGTCCATAAGGCTCAACAAACTCTAACTAAGATAAACATGGAGGTTTTGTACCGAGACAAATTATAGTCAAAATGTTAAAAGTCAAAGAGGGTAGTAAGAGAAAAATGACAGGCATAAAGATTAAAGCAGAAATAAGTGAAATATAGGACAGAAAAGTAGTAGAACAAAAATCAGCAAACTTGTTTGATTTGTTTTGTTTGAAAAGATTAATGAGTTGACAAACTTGTATCTATGATGACCAAACCAAAAAGAGAAGATCTAAATTCCTAAAGTCAGGAAAGAAAAAGGAGATATCATCCTAGCCTACAGAAATAATGAAAGATTATTAGGGAATATGATCAGCAACTGTATGTCAGGTAATTAAATAACCTAGATGAAATGGACAAATTCTAGAAAGGCACGAACTACCAGAGCTGATTTAAAAAGAATAGAAAATGTGAATACTAATAAAAAATTAAGAAAATGTAGGCTCAGATGACTTCACTAGTGAAATCTACTGAGCATTTAAAGAAAAATAAATATCAATTCATCAGAAAACTTTCCAAAAAAGTAGAAGATGATGAATTCCTATAATTTCCTATTAGACCAATGTATTCAAGATACTAAATGAGACAAAAGGTAACTACTTAATAAATTCCCTTATGAATATAGAAACAAAAGGCTTCAACAATAATATCAAGTCAGATCTAGCAACATATAAAAATGATTGTACACATTTACTAGGTCAGATTCACACCAGCAACGCAAATTTATGTAAAATACAAACCAATTAATGCATTCCATCAATACACTAAAGAACAGAATCACTTGATTACTCCAACAGACACAAAAAATGAGAAAAGGAAAACACCTCATGATTAAAAACAACATTCTGTAAGCTATGAATAAAAGTGAACGTCCTCAATTTGATCAAGACCATTTTTTCAAAAAGTCACAGCTAGCATCTTACTTAAAATTGAAAGAGTGAATAATTTCTTCTAAAGATTAGAGGCAAAGCAGAAATATCTATTGTTAGCACTTATATTCAACATTGTATTGGACATTCTAGCCTGGACAATTAAAATGAAAGAAAAAAACATCTAGATTGGAAATGAAGAAGTAAATTCCCTCTATTTGCATGAAGTATTTTCTTGCATATATTAAATGTTAAGGGTATATTAATAAACTATTAAAAATAAATTCAAGTTTGCTGGATGCAGGATCAATATACAATAATCAATTGTATTGCTATATACTAGCAAAATCAATTGTGTTGCTATATACTAACCTGAAAATAAAATTAAGAAAATAATTCCATTTTAACAGCTATAGAAATGATAAAATACTTGGGAATAAGTTTAACTAAATGATGCAAAAATAGAATAATTAAGGAAGCTTTAAATAAATAAAGACATTTCATGTTCATTGATCAGAAGACAATATTGTTATGTTGGCATTACTCCATCTATAGACTCAAATGAATCCCTCTCAAAATACTACCTTTTAAAAATAAATTGGCAAATTAAAAAAAAATCATGTGGACATTCAAGAAATTCTTAATAGGAAAACATTTTGAAAAAGTAGAATGCTCATACTTCCAAATTTAAAAACTCACTTCATTGCTGAATGAAGTGATCAAGAGAGTGTGTACTGGCAGAAGTATAGACATAAATCAACAGAATAGCCTTGAGTCTAGAAATAAATTCTAGTATTTACGGTCAACTGATTTTTGAATAATGCTAAGGTAATGCAAGGTGAAGGAGTTTTTTGTAATAAATGCTAGTGGAAAAGTTGAATATCCACGTGTGAAAGAAACCATTGACTCCTTCCTTATACCTTAAACTGAAATTAAAAATGGTTTATTTACCTAAATGTAACAGGTTTAAAAGAATACTTAGGGATAAATATTCTTGTCTTTTGATTAGGCAATCATTTCTTGGCTAAGACAAAAATGACAAAAAGAAAAATATATAAAATGGAATACATCAAAATTTAAAACTTTTTACAGCAAATAATACCATCAATGGAGTGAAAAATCCACAAAAGAAAATATTTGAAAATTATGTATCTAATAAGAACTGATATCCAGAGCATCTACAGAATTCTTAATGCCATAGAGAAGACAACTCAATTAAAATATGGACAACTTAATGGACACTTCTCCAGTGAACTTATGGAAATTACCAATTAGTGCATGACTATTCAAAGAAAGTATCAATAGTCAATAGAGAAATGCAAACCACTTTGCTCACAGTAAGAAGCAATAATCAAAAAGACGAACAATAGCAAGTGTTGGTGAGGACATTGGATACCATGTATATATGACTTGTTGCTGTCACCTAGGGAGATGTATGTATAATTGAACATCATTATGAAGACAGAAATTTAAACAGATACAGTAAATAAATACCGTCTATATGCAAAACTAGTACATACAGACTTCTCAAAAGTATTTTTGTTTTCCTTCAATTTTCTATATCTAGTTTAATCATTAATCTATATCATGTCTAATTATAATTAATGATCTGTATATATAACTGTGTATATAACTTCAATGAATTTTACAGAGGTATCTCAGTGATTCAAAATATTGAATCTAGGTTCAATGAAGCCATCCTTTCTACAAATGGCCATAGAACATGTCTATTATATATTTGTCTCCCTGAAATTCAATTGTATGGGAAACATAAATTCGGGGAGAGTATTTTAGGCAGACTCTAAGATGAAGACTCATGTGAACATGATTTATCAGGAAACACTCCCTGGGTAAAACAGCAGGAGAGTAGGGAATTGGAATCAGGAATAGATGGAGGTCTAGCAAGGTTCCTGTATCAGCAAAGTTCCTCAAAAGATGACTTTGACTCAGTCTTCAGAACATCTCCAGAGACAAGATGGGTCACTGGCATGGGTGTTTATACCTTCTACATATCTGTCATTTGCTAAAGGACGAATGTGGGAAATACTCTCTCCTCAAGTGTGGTTAGGCATTTCAGCAGCCTGAACCTGTACCAGTGAAAGAACTGGCTTTGGAAGTTAAACTACACTCATCCCATGTGCATGAGATTGGTAAAGGAATCCAAAAGAATATGAACAGAACACTGACAAAATCTGATATAGGGCTCCAAATATCAGCTTTATTTTCTGAATTTATTTTAAAATTGAAACAAGATCGTCATAGGTAAAGTCATTTATTCTTAATCAAGATATTTCACTAATTTAGCACATTTATTCAACACTTACCATGCCAGGCACAGCTATTGGTGATGGGGTTAGAACAATCACCAAGACAAATAACTGCTCTAATAAGACACACAATCACATGATCACAACTCTAAACAAGAGAAACACATTAGATGAATGTCAACAATTAGCTTAAACTCCCACCTAATATTTTGAGTCTTCAACCTTGCCATTTTTGGTTTATTTGTTTGCCTGTTTGGGTAACTGGAGCAATTTTCTGGGTGACAATTTCAGAAACTTTTCCTGACTACCATTTTTTTTCTGAAGAGTGATTCATCCTAGGTGATTGAAAGCATGAAGGGACCTCCTCAGCATACACAGCCTGCTCTCCTTGTGGTGGCTCCCTACTGTGAGTAGGCCCCAGCTCCCCATCACTGTTCTCAGTAGTGGAACTCATGAGCACCAGTGCACCACTGTCTTTTCTCTCAGCAGCAATTCTCATCTACATAACATTGTCACTCCTGCTGTTAGAATCTTTTTCTTCAGATGCATCACTGTTAACCACTTCTGCTGGATATTTCCATCATGTCCACTTCAGGGCCTTTGAAATTATTATTCTTTCTTCTTGTAATACCCTTCCCCCTGTTCTCTTCACTATTGCATAGTGATAGAACACAGACTTTGGAACTGAAATGCTTGCATTTACATTTTTCTCTAACCCACCCCCCAAATAACTTCATCAGGTTACTTCATTTATCTGTTTCCTCATATGTAAAAATGTGGATAATGGAAATACTTTCTAGAGATGTTATGAGATTAAGTAAATTATTATATATGAAGTCTTCGAAATATACCTGACACCAGTAAAAAATGCTAACTATAATTAGCTCAGATATTTTCTCTATAACCCTATACTCTGATTAAAGACATCTAGCCATTCTAAATCACATTATTCTGTATGTTTTAATCAAACTGTATTTTTTAATTTATAATTTTCTTTAGTATTGTCTGTCTACTCACCATCACACCTTTTCCCATAAACATACACATAAAAATGACCTTCATGATACAAGTACTTTGTCTACTTTCATCATTGTTGGATCTCCAGGATCTACAACTGTCAGGCACATAGTAGATGTTAAGTAAATAGTTGCCCAGCCACTGATGTTATTAAATGAAAGAAAGATGAACAGTGTTGGCAACCATGATGCATAGCCCTGTTGAAATTTGGCTGCTTCGATCAATTTCTTAATTTCAGTAGGATGAAAAATTTGCCTATTTGCCAAAATATTTTGACTTTACAAGAAAGAACTTACGTACAGTGAAAACATGGGGGAAACAGGTACATAAGCAAAACTAATACAGCTTAATATAATTGAGGACAAGATTTGGTGCTTAACACAGAAAAATGGTAGCAGTGGGACTCAGCAGGCACATTTTGTTAACATTATACTAGGTAGCAGAGCAGGTGCTTTATACAAGTTATGCCATACAGTTCTCAAAATTCTCTTAAGTAGATTATTATCTGTATAGTTAATGATACTAACACTTAGGAAAAGAAATGTGTATTATATAACCATTAGTGATGAAAACTAGCCATGCCAAATTGTCATAGTAAACTTTCTCTGTTTTCTGTAAGAGAAATTTATTATGTGAATGCATATACATAAAAGACACTGAACAACACATTGGGTAATATCTTCCATCATACTCTTACAGAAAAATCTGATATGTTATTCAAATGATTGTTTCTTATATATTAGTATTTGATAAAAAATACTGAGAGCAA
Organism: Solenodon paradoxus; assembly: GCA_004363575.1. Taxonomy (NCBI): domain Eukaryota; kingdom Metazoa; phylum Chordata; class Mammalia; order Eulipotyphla; family Solenodontidae; genus Solenodon; species Solenodon paradoxus. Next base: position 250,286 of record RJWH01001826.1, read on the forward strand.
AGCAGTTTTAAGTAGCATATTGAAAATATAAGGGGAAGTAAGACACTGTAGTCAAGGTACAGAGCTTTTTTATTATATATTTTTAAATAAGAATAGAGCTTGCTGAGTATCAATGAAACAAGAATTATCTTATAGCTCAGTTTGCCTATGCATACCATTTTTTCTCTTATATGAATGCAACAAAACTCACTGTAAATAATTTGGAAATGGAGAACTTTTTGAATAAAAAAGCATGTCACCCATATTTCTGCTTCCTATAAATTGTGACTTAACATTTTCTTTCCAGACACTTTTTTCTAATTGCATTTCTCTATATTTGTATGTGCGTTTATATACACTGAAAATGATTTTCAAGATTTCTACTTATACCTGAGTAGGAGACTGGACACCCTGAACTATATTCCTGGGGCAAAAAAAATCTGAAAATTCTAGATAAAATATTTTTTAAACATATTTTAAGTAACATCACTTGAGTCACTAGAAGAGTAAGGAACAAGCATAGAGAAGAGAAAGTGAGAATTGGGAATTCAGAAAGATAAATGGACACTAAAACTAATTTTGCTCAGTGACATCTCTCAAACCTTATGATTCGGGGCTTCTCTCTGATGGCTACTTGAAGTATGGATGGGGTGACCATATATTCCAGTGTGTCTGAGGTACTCTAAGAACACATTTTTCACTCTTAAAAATATCCTAGTGCAGACAGTAATTTGTATGGTTGCCCTAGGCATGGGCAGCCTAATGAAAGATGATGAAATCCTAAAATGATTTCATTGTAAGTCAGAGTAGAAGTAGAAAGGGCATAAAGTTCTTCCTAAAATATGATCAGAAACATTGGGGAAAGAGACACTTCTAAATACATGTATTTCGGGGGTCATTTGGAGTAACAGTGAATACCCACTCACCTCGATACTTATTGGAACTAGTCATTTGAAAAGTTGTTTAAAGAAGCTGTAATTTAATATTACCAGTTTAAGAATGCACGGATATGTGATAAAATAAAACCTCCTGCAAACTTAATTAGATAGTAAAAAGTTAATGCATGTGGAAAATATAAACAGATTAAAAATTTAATCTTCAATGATGCTAGCTAGATATATTCATCTTTACTATGACATATAAGTCAGTGTAATATATTCTAGTTCCATCACAGGAGGTTCAACTTCCTGGTCACTTTTGTTTTTGGCGTTTTTCCCAGGAATGTTTTATAAGTTCATGGAAAAAATAAGAAATGTAGATATCAGTAACCAATGAAAAGTCAACTAGCATTCCTGTTCATATTATTTTTTCTTATATCTTGTGAATTTTGCTGTAAAACGTTTCTAATAAAATCATAGAATGTTCACTTTACAAAGATCTTTGTTTTTATAGTTTTCTTGCAATTTAGAAATTAAATAAATAGCATAATCTTTGCTATAGCTTTTATATATACATTTCAGAGCAGGAAGGATGAACTGGAACTATTTCAGGGTAACTATAGACCCACAGTTTCTATAGAAGCAATAATTTCATTTCCATAATTAGCTTAAATTAGCACCACCAATAATTCTAGCTCTATAAACCAGACTGCCATGATTGTAAGTCAAACACATGTCCAGATCACAGTAATAAATTATTAAGTAAATGTAATGAAAAAACCAACTATTTTTAAAAACTACAGAATTTGTCTATTTTTGAGGAAAATACCAATTATTTTAGTGTTATAGTGAAATAGTTAAACATGTATATAGCTTAACAATCATAACATAGATATGGTAGTACTATATATTGCAACCTGCATATAGATTTGCTTCTATATTATCAGCCTAACAATAGATAAAAATAGTTATTTTACTTTATCCTAATTTTAAAATTGTGTTTAATCTTTGAATTTAGTTTCCTTAACTGTCTTTCAAGATTATTATTTGTTGTGTTTCCATTATATGAAACATGAATAACTTATCCCCAGTTATTGTAGCATTTCATTTTTCAAATTTTTAGTTCTCATGATTAATATTCATAATGAATATTGATTAATATTAATATCAAGCCTATATATTAATCATCGATTACATCTGATGATTTCTCTAAACAATGTTAGAGGTGAAATGTTGAATTTTACAATGAATTTGATAAGTTTAAAGATGACCTCAATATCCAAATCCTGCCCGGCCAGCATATTATCTTCCTCATTATCCAAGGGTTCCATACACAGAGGGAGCAATGACAAATAGAAAATCAAGGTCCCATTTCACAGTCTTTCTGATAAAGCTGAATTTAATTCTGTGGCTCAAATTCAAAGTTTGCACAGAGCCTCATACTGGAACACCTTACAAGTGCTGCAGGTGAGAGAAAGTGAAGAGATCGTCAGATGGCCAGAAAGCCTTCCTAGTTCAAGTGCCTGGACAGAAATACAGAGTGAGAGAACAAGATAAGAGAACAGGAGGAGGAGGAAAGAGGTAGAAAGAGAAGGAAAAAGAGGGAGAGAAAAAATGTGGGTGACAGTATATAATATAGTTATGTTATCTACACATAAATTGACACTTATTGATATCCTGCAGTGCAGTTGTACTTCCAGGTCTTGGGCAGAAGAGGAAGAGATAGTAATGGAGCATTGGCTTCCTTAATGGAGCAGAGAGTTTCCTACTACAGCAAAGAGTCCCACAAGGACTCTCTTCTACCTCTTTCCAGACTGCTCTTCGTAAAGACTCTACTGATTTATACAATCGTGAGGCAATACTTCAGAGTGCCTAATTCACTGCATTCATTGCACCTAGCATCGAGTCTTGTCATTTGGAAAAATGGCAACTTCATTGATTACAATCTGTGCTCTTTTTATTTTTCTTGGCATTTTTATTACTATTGAAGGATAACTTTATTTTCATATGTTCATAATAATTTTACCATTTAACATAATGTGTCTAGCGGTAGAACCACTTATTTCAACATGTGTCTAGGTGACATAGTGCTCAGATGCATTGGAATAACTTCAGTGGCAGTAGTACATGAGATGACATGGGATAATGACTTCCAGTGTGGCAAATTAAACCTATAGACACAGGAGGAGAACATTACTTTTAAGAAAGGAAGTAGTTTCCTTGTGATGTTTTGTGAGTGATAAAGGCAAGTAAATTGATGCCATTCTAAACTCTGTAGCTGGGATTTCCGGTGGAATGAGAATTGAGAATCTAGAATTCACTTTTAGGTTTTGATTAAGTCATATGGTGGTAATGGAGGTATCTAAAAGATCTTCAGATTTTTGTTGATTGCTTTTGTGATTTATGTCTATGGCCGGGAGCAATATTTATAACTAATTAAGTGTTCATGTTCAGGGATGTTACATGTGCTATATATGCTAGTAACTAAGAGAGAGCATGTTATAGTTTTCAGGGTAATTTCACGTGTCTTTTCCTTTATTTTCAAGAATGCTCTTTTTCTTTTTCACTTAAAACTACAAGCACTATTTATGTTCTTTATAACCACTCAAGTGGTACAGAGAAAATGAACAATTCACATCACATTGCTATTACATTTGATCCTCTCAGAAATCTTGTGAGTTAAGTAGGAATATATACTGAATTCCATTTTATTTTTTGAGAGCCTCAGTTTTAGAGAGTAATGTTAGTCAAGGTAATTAAATAAGCAAACAGTGAATCATGGACTTGAACCTGGTCACTTTAATCCAAATCCTCTGCTCTTTCCACTACAGAAAACACCCTGTTTTTCAATAAGGAGGCATGAGCCTGGAGGTCAAGATCAATAGTAGGCTATTATCCTGAGGATTTCCCCCATCTGATTTTGGAATATTCTCTAATAGTGATGAGGATAAAGCATGAGTAGTGTTCTTCTGCTATTAGGCATTTTTTCAGTAATGGACAACAAAGATGATATTAAGAGATGGTTTAAACAATTGTTTTCAGAGGAAATTTGAAAATATTTCACACGATGTTAAAGTTTTTACGGTAATTTTATTTTTTCTTTTCTATACATTGCTATATGCATTTTAGGATATTGAAATCACATCTCTGTGTATTTCACACCACTCCCACCACCAAAGTTTTAATGCCCTTTACCCCACCTTGTTCCTTCCTTTCCTTCTCTTCCTCACCCACAGTCTTATGTCTTCTGATTTTATTGGGATTTGTCTGTCTGTTTTGTTCCTTTATATTCCATCTATGAGGGAAATGACTGTACTTTTCTTTTTTTTTAAGGAAAGATGCAGGCAGGGACGGAGGCAAGTAGGCAGGCAGACATGAAGAGACAGAGGAAAGGAGCTATTTTATTTATTTCACAGAGTTCTTCATCTTGGTTGTCCCCTCCCCCACCCACCCCCGCACCACCCCTGCCCCCGGAATTGAGCCTGGGTTCTTGGGATACATGAGGACTATACTCAGTCAGAGATGGCGGATCAAACCACTAGGTCGAGGGCGTGACTTACTTCTCTATCATTTTTATTTCCTGGCTGATTTTACCAACCAGGTTGTTGCAAAGGACACAATTTCACCTTTTTGTTTTTCATTTGCTTAGAATTCTATTGAGTATCTAGACCACTACTTCTTTACTTAAACATCTGTTGATGGACATTTAGGTTGTTTCTACATCTTAATCACAGTGAATTGTGCTTCTATGAACACAGGGGTGCAGATATTTTTTCTGATTGCTGCTTTTATGTTCTCTGGATATATTTCTGGGACTGGGATTGCTAGATTGAATGGTAGATCTGTCTTTATGTTTTGTGGAACCGCCATACTGTTTCCAAAGAGGGTGCACTAATGTGTATTCCCACCAACAGTGTAGGAGGGTCCCTTTTCCTCTACATCCTCGCCAACGCTTGTTGTTTCTAGTCTTTTTGATATAGGCCATTCTCAGTAGTGTGAGGTGACATCTCATTGTGGTTTTTATTTTAGATTATGCTTCTCTCTTGTCTAGTACTTGCCTTAATTGCTGGCTTTTGCTAGTTTTATGGTGATGTGTCTTAGATAGCTCTTTTTACATTTAGGAATCTCAGTGAATTTTTGTTTTTGTTGATCTCCATGCGAACCTTCTGCAACAGGTGTGGGAAGTTCTCTGATACTTTTTAATAGTGATATTTATCATTTCTTTTGTTCACAATGCTTTATTCATTTTAGGGTATTGGAGTTGCATTGCAGACTGTATTTTACACCATACCTTCCACCAGAGCTCCAGTGTCCTTTACCATCACCTTTTCCCCTCTTTGCTTCCATCTCTCCCCCTGACTCCTCTGGTAACCACAGTCCTGTGACCTGTTATTTTTGTTGGGATTTATATATTCATTTGTTTCATTTCATTATAGTCCACATATGAGTGAAACCATCTGCTTTTTTCTTTTCCTTTCTCACTTATTTCACTTAGCATGAACCCCTCCAGTTCCATCTGGGTTGTTTCAAAGAACACTGTCCCATCTTTTTTTAATAGTGGCATAGAATTTCATTGAATACCTAGACCATGGCTTTCTTATCCAGTTATCTGCTGATGGCCTTTTAGTTTGTTTCCATGTCTTGGTTATTGTGAACTGTGCTGCTGTGACATAGGGGTGCAGACGTTTTTTCTGATTAGATTTCTTGCCATTTGAATTTGTGCCCAGAAGTGGGTTTGCTGGATCGAATGGTTGTTCCATGTTCATTTGTTTGGGGTATCTCCATACTGTTTGTACTCCCAATTTGCATTCCCGCCAACAGTGTAGGAGGGTTCCTTTTTCTCTACACCCTCTCCAACACCTGCTATTTCCAGTCTTTTTATATTATTTCTGTGCATAAGTTTTCTGTGCTTTCTCCATCTCTGTTCCTTCTGGGATACTTATTGTACTTAAGTTTGTTCTTCTCATGGTGTCTTATATATGTTGAAGGGTGTCTTCGTTTTTCCTTACTCATGTTTTTCTCCCCTCTTCCATGAATATGACCTCTGTGATCTTATCTTCAATTTCTGAGATGCATTTCTCTGCAAAATTGCATCTGTTTATGGAGATTTCCATGTTTATCTTCAGTTCCTTGTGTGTATTTTTTATTTCTATCATTTCTACTAAGACTTTATGCCAACACAAATTTTCTGAAAACATACTGGTGAAACTTGGAAAAATTCTTTCCCTCTGTGGATTTCAATGTTCTCATCTATAAAATAGCTATAGAGAAGGGAGGGAGGTTAGACAGTCTCTCAGTGTCCTTTATGCTCTGAGGGTATATGATTCTAGAAGTATGAATGACTTACTGAAATTGGTAAAATCATAAATATTGGTGAAGCTACCCGAGCTGCATTATATTTTATTGTTTAGATCAAAAATGTTGCTTGGATATGGGCATTGGTAATTACATTTTGAGTGTCAAGAGGCTTTACTTTTCACAGGCAATGTTTATTTTACTAAAACTGCTGTTGTGTTAATTCCCATCAAGTCTCAGCAGCTTCACCATTTTGAGAAACGATTTTTTAAAATCAGACTGGACATGTAAGAGGTGTGGAAAAAGTGATTTTACTGCAAATACCTAAACTAATTATTTTCTTTAGTGTTTTTCCTTTTATATAATTAACACATTCACTGAAATTATTAGGAAGAGATTGCATAGATATGTTTCAACTAACTCTTGAAATCAAATACCAAATTAAATCTTGTAATTTTAGTACAAGAGCAGTATCAATGTCCATCGATGTGTTTGCCAGTGTTTATAATATGTGACTACACATTATGTAGTAGGAAATAAAAAAGTAATCTTTAAAACACTGGAAATGTATGGATTAGGTTAAATATTCAAAGTACACCCTGTGAGACTTAATGCTTCCAGGTAATATATAAATTGAAGTAGTTACAAACTCTCTATTTGGTAGATCATATCTGGTAGATCATACATGCCCATATTTCAGTAAGCTTTTTCCATCATATATATCAGCTAGAAGATTTAGACAATTTTTTCAACTTTTAAAACATTAACAACCTAAAATATTCTATGAGTTAGAAATTCCTTTATTCTTCAACAAAAATGCATATAACACATGATTAATAAAAGGCATGTACAAGAGTGTTCATAGAAGTTCTATTTGTAATAACTCTATACTGGAAACAATCCAAATGCCCATCACCAATAGAATGGATAAATACATAATGTTAATAAAGAATTATCTACAATTTTTCACAACAATGTGGAAAAATCTCAAAACAGAATTTTGAGCAAAACAAGTTATTAAGAAGAGCAATGTGATGGTTTGTGGGAGTATGTAGTTACTGAAAATTCACTGTACTCTTAAAATATCGCAATTTTATCTGTGTACCTATATTTTAGCAAAAATATTTTTAAATGATAAAGCATCAAAGTAAAAATAATTTCAGTTAATAATTCTTAAACAGATGGAATGGTGCCATGTGCCTTACTAAAATTATAACTAATCCACTATATAGTGGTCCTTATAATATAAAGTTACTTTTATATACAAATATAATTAGGGTTATCTCTTTTTGAGTAAATTTGGTATGAATGTCTATTTATACCCTGGCTTACCTTTTCAGCCTTGCAGAAAATCTATCAGTGCTCTTTTGGTAGATAATTGGAAAACTTCTTCTGTTATTTTGAAGACATTAGTTAGAAGTTTTCCATCTTAGGAATACCTACATGGGACAATTCTCAAGGACTTTCTGCAGAAAATTTCATTATTATGAAGGTATTTACACCCATTTGGTGGCCTGCAGCTCCTCACCCAATGATCTCCCTCCATATTAATCCTTTGATTCTGCTTTTTCTTTCATGATGGGTTTCCCAAGGTCACAATAGGCTGAGGGCACATATATGCTCCTGATAAACATTACAAAAGAGTTTGCTTCTGGTTTTCTCTTTGACAAATCTGCAGAAACTCTGAGCTCCTCCAATTTATCCTGCAATGTTTTGTCGTTTTGGGATCTTGTGTATATATGTTGATTATTTCCTTCAAATTCTGTGTGTCATCTGTCACCTTTTGCTGCTATTGAAGATGTCTTTGTTGGGCATATATTTATCACCTTTCCATATTTCCGTTATATCATTGTCAAGTCTAGATGGCTACTCAGGACCCTGTGTGTAATGATATAAAGAGCTTTCAAACACCTTCTAGTTATATAACCTAGTTCAAAAACCACAAATCTATTAATTAATACATTATATCAAAAGAAAGGACAAAATTTATATGATAACATCAATAGATGCAGAGAAAGCAATTGACAAGATTCAGTACCCATTCAATAAAATTAGAATAGAAGGAACAAATCTCAACATAATCAAGGCTACTTATGAATAAATCCAAAGATAACATCATACTCAATGCTGAAAGCTGAAAAATTTTCCCTTATGATTAGGAACAAGACAAGAAAACTCACTTTGACCACTACTCTTCAGCTTAGCAATGGAATTCCTAGCCTGAACAATTAACCAAGGGGGAGAAATAAAAGAGTCAAATTGGAAAAGAAGAAATAAAATTATCAATCACTATTTGCAGATTACATGATAATATAGAAACATAAAAATCCTAAATACTCCACCAAAAAACTATTAGAATGAATTAATGAGTGCAATAGAGCAATGTATAAAACTCAATTTTGTTTTTATATGCAAACAACGAGCTAAAAGAAAAAAAATTAGGAAAAACAGCACTTAAAATTGCAACAAAAAGAATGGAAAAACTTGGAATGAACCTAGCAAAAGTGGTGAAAGACCTGTACAATAAAAATTATAAGTAGTTGTTAAAAGAAATAAAAGATACAGAGAAGTGGTAAGATGGCAAGAATTAGCATTGTTAAAATGTCCATATTACCTAAAGCAATATACAGATTTAATATAATCCTTATCTAAATTGCATTGGTATTTTTTCAAAGGAATTAGACAAAAAATTTCACATTTGCCTGGAATCACAAGAGACCAAAAACAGTGAAAGCAATCATAAGGTAAAAGAACAAAAGTAGAGGTATCACTTCTGGGATTTTGAACTTACTGCAAAGTGATAGTAATCAAAACTATATGGTACTGGAATAAAAACTCACACATAGACCAGTGAAGTAGAAACTAAATCCCAGAGTTAAACTAACACTTATATGGCCAATTAATTTATGACATGGGTACCGGGAGCACCCAATAGAGAAAGGAAAGTCTTTTCAGCAAATGATTTTGGAAAAACTGGACAGGCACATGCTAAAGAATGAAAATAGATCACTAACAAAAGTTAATTGAGACTTGACTGTAGGATCAGAAAACATAAAGTACATAGGCAATAGCATAGGCAATACTTTCCATTACATTGGCCTGAGAATTTTCTTTGGGCAATAGACTGCAACAGCAAAAAAAAAACAAAAAACAAGTAAACAAATGGAACTACATCAAACAAAAAAGTTTATGTACTAATGAAATGACATCCAATTGAATGGGAGAAGATATTTGCACATCATACATCTGACAAGGTGCTAATACCCAAGATATATAAAGAACTCATGAATCTCAATAACCAAAATATAAACAACCTAATCAAAAAATGGATAGAATATCTGAGTCGCTACTTCTCTGAACAAGACATATAGATGGCCAACAAGCACATGAAAAGAAGTTCCTCATCTCTTGTTATTACAGAAATGTGAATCAAAACAACAATGAGATATTACCTCTCACCTGTAACAATGGCTATTATCCAAAAAATTGGAAACAGCAAGTGTTGATAAGAGTATAAAGAAAGAGAACACTTGTACACTGTTAGTGGTAATGTAAAATGGTGCAGACACTTGGAAAACTTATAGAGTTTCCTCTAAAAGTTAAAACTAAAACTATCGTATGACCCAACGATTTAATTTCTGAGATTTATCTGACTGATATGACAACACTAATTCAAAAAGATGAATGCATCCCTATGTTCATTGCAGTACTATTTACAATAGACGAGAAAGGAAATAGCTTGTGTCCATTGACAGATGAGTGGATAAAGATGATGTGGCAAATATACACAATGCAATACTACTCAGCTATTCAAAGGAAGATAAAATGTTGACATTTGTGACAGCATGGATGGAACTAGAGGTGATTATGCTATGTGGACTAGATAGCAATAAAATAAATGAACAAATAAAACAAAAACTAACCATTAGAAACTGACAACAGAATTTAGATGACCAGAGGGGAAGAGGGTGAGGGGTTGGGAGCGAAGAACAGCGGGAGTGCAATGGGCAGGGGTGGAGGACCATGAGAAATTTCATGGTTGGCATGGGTGTAATAATTTATTTGATGAAGAGTGAAACTGTACATCTAAAACTTACGTTGTAGATCGATAGTAATTTAATAATATTGAAAATAATGAAAGAAAAAATAGTAAGAGGAGCAGCTGTCTATACGGAGTTCTTGCTAACATGGCAGGCTAAGTGAGTTCTTTAAATGGCTTATCTCATTTGATTTCCACGACTACCTCATGAGGAAGACAATTCATATCCACGTTTGATAGATGATAAAATTGAGGCACCGATGGATTATATAGCATGCCCTAAATCAAAAAACCTATAAATGGTAGATAGAATCAGAATATGTGCCCACCTCTATCTCTCACCAGAGTTCAAACTCAATTCTAATGGGAATTGTAAAATACTACTAGCTTGCATTCCCATTGTCATAGAAGAATAGAGGGAACATGGTGTGCTTGTGTTCAGAATTGTCCCTTCACCTTTGGGCTAGATAATATGTCTGTTGTCTGTCTCTCCTAGTATATGTCCTTTCTAAGACATGCCTCAGTCCTTCATGTAAAAATGGCTTTATCCAGATTGATTTTATCCAAAGAGTATTTCTATATTTTTTTGCCAGAAATTCTTTATTTTAAACTAGTTAATTTTGCTAGGTAGTATTGTTAGTGTATCATTTTAGCTACATTTTACTCGTTTTTTTTACTTTCTAAATGTTATTTACATATTTATACATTGTAGTGTTTATTTTATAGTATATTTTATTACTGTTACTCTTCAGGTATGTTCTCTAGTCTCTCAGTAGACCTTACAAGTATACGATTGGTTTAAAACTAATATTTCCACTTAGCATTTCATATTTCAGTATTAGTTTTGAATACTTTTATTACTTATATGTTTTATCTTGCTATCTTTGGTGTTTTCTCTTATAAAAGCTATTTAATGTTTCTTATAGCCCAACCTCTCTGTATTTTATACTTAAAGGAATGGAACATAGATAGCCATGAAGATTGGTATGGGAGAGTAGTGTGATGGAGGGGCATGTGTATGTTTGTGCTCATCTCGTCTGTTCCCCAAGCAGGAAAGGTAGATGGCCAAAGATTAGAGATCTGGTGGTGGTGGTGGGAGGAGTAGTGATAGTAGCAGCAGCTATGACCATTTACCAGGCATTGACATGCCACACAAGGAACTAGGAACTTTACTTCTATATCATACTTAATCTCCCTACAAAACTATAAATAATCACTGGTAGTTTCCTTTTATTAACAAGGAAATTGACACTGAAGATGAAATCTTTGGTGGACCCTGGATTTGACTCCAGATTGGTCTAACTTCCAACGCCTGAACACAATTACCTAGGAAAAACAGGATTCTCTTAGGAGTATGGCAAAGGAAGAACTTCCCAAAGCTTCTCCCCTTCCACCTGAATTCATCTAGTTGTTTCTGCAAAGGGAATCCTCCTCACGCAATCAGATATGCAGTTTCATCAACTGTGGAGAACCCAAGGCCTTTCGGGTTAAGCTGACACGGGACCTGATCTTCATGGGGACAGAGCAGTCTGTAATTGAGATTCTGTCACCTTGGCTTGTCTCCCTACTTTCTGTTTGGCTCAGATCAACTGCTTCTGGGTATTCACAAACCCCCTTAGGCAGGCTTTCATCCCAGCTGTTTTATCAAGGCAGTGTATCACTTTTGCCTCTCTGCTAATGAGGACTAGAAGTAGCTATCCTCAGCAAGTTCAATTTCCTTCTGCAGACAGACCTGCTGAAGCCTTGAATCTTATCCTCTTTCTGTTTTCTCTCTTGGTTATTTAAACAGTTTTAAATCCCTACAGGAAAAACACAATGGCAAACATCCAACATCACCTCCTATTCACTAGCCAGGATGAAGTTTATTTTGCAACCATAGAAACCATTGCTTGCTACTGCTTAGCTCCTTCTTCAAGTTCTTTGTACACTGAAAATAATTTCCATGAAACCACTTAAGATTGCTTCTTAACTATGCTATTAATAATGATCTGTCTAGTTAAGTCTTTTATAAAAGCTTTGTTTATTTTTCCTTCCAAAGTTTAAAAACATATTTGTATGTAGCACAATATAGCTTTTCCTTGCAGCGATTGGAAATTTCCCAAAACGTTTACTTTATTTTATACCTCTTTGTTTGTAAAAATTAGATTTACCGTCCTAAGTAGATGACAGAAAGAACCACTAATATTGGCAAAGGGGCATAAACGTATTATGTGGTACTTTGTAAAATGTGACTAACTAGGGGAAAAGGGAAGCTCATTGAAAAGACCATAGTGCTGCGGCTCAGTTTTAAACCATGTCCATTTATCAAAATATCAGTTTTCATATATTTAAATGGAATTTAAATGCAATGGGGGGGGGGAGTTGGTGAGATTACATGGTTCTTTCATCTCTAAGAATCTTTTATCTATATATCATCTGGCAAGGAAAACCTCACTCCAGCCCACCAATTGCAAATAATAATATGGAAGAGTGTATTTGGAACTGAGAGACAATCACTTCATATGATAGCAATTTATTTTCTCTCATCTCTGAAGTCACACTTCTCTGCCTTTCTTTGTGATGCTGAAGCTGGACTATGCAGGTGTTCGTTCTTTCCCAGCTGGCTTGTGACAGTGCACCAACAGAGGGCGCAGGAGGGGCACCGCAAAGCTGAAGACAGATGGAACCTTCTTGTGTGGTTTTCCGTTGGAATTAGTGGTGTCAGAGCTGCTGATAGCAGTAACATTAGTAGTCTTCACTGCTCAGTAGTGACCTACTTCTTCCGGTATGTCTCTTTGTCACCACAGAGGCAGCTCTCACAGTTGAGTTGTGGGTCACGCTCTCTATCAAGCTTCTACTCCGCCCAACGAAGGACTGTTCTCTTGGTAGAGTGGTAGCTTTCGGCCTCTGGCAAGTTTCTCTCTACTGTCTTGCTGTGTTTTCCTGGAGTAGTCATGGGGACCCTCTTAGAAATCCGAATTGACCCTAGGAGAGGGTCTCTTCTAAGTTTTATATTCCTTTCTTGATCAACAGGCCTCAGCATTCCCATCCTCTTTTACTTCGCTTAGTAGTTATTAGCAATGTTTACCTATGTAACCATTTTTTGGTGCTACCCTCTCCCAGTGAAAGAACTAGTGTAGTTTCTGTCAGTCTGCTAAGTAGACCCTGACTGATGCATTTAGTGTCACAGCTACACACACACACACACACACACACACACACACACACACACACACAAACACACATGTGTGCCATGTGATATATGACAGGTCAAAATAAAATGAACAACAAACAAATTTGGAAGTAAGGATAGAAAAAAAATTAAATGTTGGAAATGAACATAACGAATGTTATCTTCACATGTATAATCTGCCCTGTTTGTAATTGGGCCAGTTCTGTTGGCAAACAGGACCTGACTCAGTGTGGAGGAAATTTTAGGAAAATGAAAGTAATAAAATCACTTTTATTGAGTTCCACAACACTGACTTCAAAACAATTAAATTAATAAAGTAGTTTCACTTTTTTGAACTCATTGAATGAAAGTCTTAAAAAATTAAATTGTTTTTAAGTCATGATTTGTTAACTCAATAAATGTGGTTTTCAATTTAATTGTTCTTGAAGATACTGTTTTTGAACGTAATAAAAGTTTAAAATTTTTCTTTTTCATTACCTTACTTGTTTTAAGGGTATTCAGTCAAGTTTTTCTGTCTGTATAACCCTGAAGACTAATTTTCTGAGTATCCGTGCCTTGCAGGGAAGCAGGCAGGCATTGCATAGAAAGGGTTAGACTGCAGGATTGTAAAATAGCCACAAGGAGACTAACTGTCATCTATAAATAGATATTTCATGCTTCTGTGTTCTCTTTTCTCCTCTGTTCTCACCTATACTTTCCCCACTAACACCTGACTGATGGCATTGTATCAAACTTCACTAGAGGTCTGAAACTATCAGAGGTATTGCTCATTTTCCTACTATCAAGCTTAGAAAAATATAATCTGCAGCTATTTCCTTTGTTCTTTCCTTCCAGAAGGAACAGAAAAAAAAGATGACTTTGTCTTATCAAGGACCAATTCCTCCACTTCAACTCTGGAGCCCATTTTCCCTTGCTTTTTCAAGGGCTAACTAATCAATTTTCAATCCTTGGTTTTTTACTTTATCATTTTCATTGTCAAAGAAATTTCATATTTTCAAAAAATTAAGATAAATAAATAAGGGAGACATTTATTGTCTCTTTTCATTTCACATTCCATATTGAATCAGATGTAGTCATTTTTCCACAATGGACCTATACATCCATTAAAAAAGACAGTTAAAATAACAAGCATATTCCTGTCACCAAACCCAAGGAGTCCCATTTTACTTGATCTTTGGGCATCATTTCTCAGTGTTGATCATTACTTGAAACATTATCCTCTTGGCTTCTGTAATGCCGTACTCTCCTGATTGTCTCACTTTGATGTTTTATCTTAATCCCTTTGATGGTAGTTTCTCTTCTAAATGTTGGAGTTCTACAGGGATCATTTGTAGAATTTCATTTTATTTTTTTCCTTTACATTCTTTTCTGAAGTGATTTCATCAATTGCAATGAATATAAATACCCTTCTTAAGACAGAATTATGACCCCTGAAAGTCATATGTTGAAGTCCTACTGTCTTTAAGAGTTGATTAAGTTAAAATGAAACCATTAGGTTGGCTCTAACCCAGTCTTTATAAGAAGAAGCAATTTGGGCACACAGAGAGACACCAGGAATGCATACAAGAGGAATGATCATATGAGGCTAACGTTAGAAGGTGATCATCTTTAAGATAAAGAGAAAGGTCTCAGAAAACAAACAAACAATCCTATCAATACCTTGATCTAGGACTTTTAGTCTCCAGAACTGTGAGGCAATAAATTTCTGTTGTTTATGCTACCAACTCTCTGGGGTATTTTGTTATGGCAGTCAACTCAAGGATAGATTTTGACTATACCTCTTTTTATTCATTTCCATTGGCAAAATTCTTGTTTCAGTGCTATATCTTGCTCATAATAATAGTCACCCTCTGCCTGATATTGCCTACCTTCCAATCTAGTCTCCATGCAGTAATCAGATTGTTATAGATTAAATGTTTGTGTCCATGTAAAATGATTATGCTAAAATCTAACACCCAAATGATGGCATTAGTAGTTGGGGCCTTTGGAAGGTGATTAGGTCATAAGGGCAGAGTTCTCATGTATGGGATTAGTATCCCTATAAAGAGGTCCCAGAAAAGTTTCCACATCCCTTCTCAATGTGATGATACAGTGAGGAGACGGCAGTGTGGAACCCTGAAGAGGTCTCCCACCAGATACTGAATCTTTAAGTATACTGATTTTGGATTTCCCAGCCTTCGGATCTGTGAGAATAAAATGTAGGTTGTTTATAAACCATTCATTTTATGATACATTTTATTGTAACAGAAGAGTAGACTAAAGCATAGAATAATCTTTAGAAATATAAATATGATCATGCTACTAAAACTCTTTAAATTCTCTGATGGTTTTCTGGTGCACTTGGAATAAAATTCCATTTTTTTACCAGAGTCTACAATCCCTATATAATGTGGCCCTTGCCTCGCCTTTAACTGGTATCCCTGTTACCCTTAGGGTTCTAATCAAACTGCAGGTTTTCAGCTTCTTGAATATGCCAAACTCTTTCCTGCTTCATGTTTCTTCTCCCTGCAGTGCTTTTTATTTAGGCTGACAAGAAGTACAGTTTTAAATGGGACAGTACCATTTTTAAAATTATTTCTCAACTGTCCCTCCATTTTAATATAAGTGTCAGTTTGGTCTTGGTTTTAATAAACCAAAGCCGTCTTTAATGTGGGGGAAGAGGTGCAGTTGAGTTGCCTTGGGCCTAAGTCTATTGAGGGGGCCCTAAAGCAGCCCCTTTTGCTCCAGGTTAAAGACGACCCTTACCAGCACTGACTGCAACAGATCATGGTCACTACTGTTGTTTCCACTCCCTGTGAGGAAACGGGAGCCACAGGAAGAAGATTCCCTTCCCCCACACAGCATGCCTGGTTCTTCAAAGGAAGTAGAACACCATAGTGTGGTCAAGCTGTATGTAAGTACTTATAGGGGTTATCTCTGGCACTGTAAGGGTTTTATCTCTGGCACCGTGGAGTGTTGGGCATTTCTGGCACTTGGATGCTTGAAAAGGTATGTGTTTTATGCAGGATATCTAGAAACGGGCTTATAGAGGCGTCAGATTAGATTTTTACCCAAATTGCTTGCACAGCCCTGGCTATTTGCATGAAGTCCTGCTGGACCACACATTATTACTATGTGATTGTGTTGCATAGTAATTACTTATTGCTCGTCTGGCTGCTCTGCTCCTGCTGGGATTGTTCTATCTCCTCCCCTCCCCTTAGTCACCAGCACATAACCCTGTCCTGTTTTGCGCCATCCCAATGTCCTCTTTTTGTCTCAAGGAAATATGGTCTGCCAATTTTTTCCCCACTCTTTGCATAACTTGTTTCTTCTATTACTTTATGTTATCTTAATTGTAACCTCCTCAGAGAGGTTATTTACTTCTTATTTGTATGTATTCAAACTTGTGATTATTTTGCTTTAACTGTATGTATATTTTGTTATTGTCTGACTCACCAGCTAGAATGTAGACTCTATAAGGTGAGGATCCATATTGGTATTATATGCTTGTGTGTTTTAGAGTCAAGAAAAGTTCTTAGAAGATAGTGGACACATAATAAATAATGATGAATAAATGAATAGCTTTCTTTTATGCCCCTTTGATTTGACCATATGCTATATTATAAGCATTGAACCTCACTGCTATCAATTTTATTGACTAAACTTTCTTCTCTGCTGCAGATACTTTACCCAGAATTCCATTTGCCCTATTTGAATGCAGTCTGTTCATTTCTATCTGGACCTTAGGTAACCTTGTTGTTGAATGGTTGCCCATTGTATTTGTCTCTGAACTAATAAAATGAGCCCTTCTCCCAATTAATTATGCTATAAATAATAATTAAATCAAATCTAGAATTCTATATTTCTAGAATTTTGGGAGAATAGACTCATGCCTATCTATGATGTTTTTCTTTTGAAACATCTCACTTTTGAGACTGCTAGACCTCAGTCAAAGGGCCATGCTGAGAAAAGGAAGTGTGTGATAGTGACACAATAAACTCCAAATCTGCATAAGACCACTTGGGGACATTAAGAACAGTTTTTATTCTCTTACATAAAGAAAGTGAGAGATAGAGTGTTAACAAGAGAACCAAACAGTATCTAAAAATTCCTGACTCATTTCTTTCTCTAAGAGACACATTGTTTGCATTTACTTATAAGATCATTCTTTGTTTAATTATCTAATTTTGTTACATTATCTATTTTGCCATTAGCATGGGGACTGAGGGAGTAAAAAGAATACTAAGTTCACCTTTTCCCTGTTTGCTGACTCAGCAATATTTGCTAGTTAACAAATTATAAGCAAGGAAATTCCAATAGATATAATTAAGATTTAATAATTAATTCATATCACAAATGTTTATTGAATACCAATTATACTTCAGAAAATGGAGATTTAAATTGTGGATAAAACAGTGTGCCTATCTTCAAGGAATTTAGATTCTACTATGAGTGACAGGTGGGTATCACTAAATAACAACTAAATTATAAAAATGTAAAGCTCATGAAACCCTAGAATAAGGTTGTAGCAACTTACTACTCAGTTCTCGGGTAGTTTGCAGTTGTACAATCTTTCAGTGGAAATGTTTGGTAATATGTAATTGATAGAACATGTATGATTATAGACTTTGGACCAGGGACCTAATTTTTGAAAATATACCTCAAGAAATTGACTTAAAAGGAAAAAAAAGTATTTTGCACAAAGATATTTATAGCTGCACAATCTGTAACAAATTGGAAGTAACAAAAATTGATATATTTGGGGATTTATAAAAATAGTGAGAGGATAAAATTATTTCTTAGCTTTGGTTTTCATGGAAATAGATTCACAGACTAATATTAAAGCAAAGTTTAATTTATTGGGGAGGAGAAAAAGATAGTGGGAGGTGAGTAGGGAACTGAGACAAGACAGGGAGGGAGACAGCTATCCCTGAGAATGAAACTCTCCCATGAGAATAATATGAAAATTGGCCTGATGCACCCAAGAATTATGCCATCTGTGGGATGTTTTGATACTCTGACTTCTAAAGTCATAGGTTGAGGTCTGTTCCGAGGAGTTTTAATTCTTCAGTAATTCCTACTAGCCAAGGACATTACAAGAATTGTTTTTAATGGTTGCGGATGAAGGAAATCTCTTAGTCACAGATGCAGAGATTGGCACTTTTACATAGTCTGGAGCACATTGACGAGTCAGTCAGTTTGATAGCACAATGATGTAATACATTGACATCAAGCATTAAAAATTAGTAGACAATATACAATTTGTAAATAGAAGAAAAAATTGTCAAATAAGAGCACAATATTAATCATGAAGTGTCTGTATTCTTGCCAAAACTAGTTGTCATTAGAACATATATAGATATTAGAAAATGGGTAAGAGTGTATTTTTAAAGTCTGTTTCTTTAGTATTATAAAAAGTGTCTTATTAATTAAAGGGATCCACCAATGTTAACAGAAAGAATAGCTCTTCAATTCGATATCAAAAATTGCTACTTTTAAAATGTGATGGCAAGGTGTAGATACAAGAGATATAATAGAGTTGGGACCAATGGATTGACACCTTAGAACTGGTGGGGAAAGAAGCAAAATTCTTCAAGGATGATCTGAGTATTTGTGACTAGTCAAATAGCAGGGTGATGGCACCTTTAATCATGCTAGGGAAGTCAGGAGAAAGATCTTATATTAAATCAGAAAATTGTTGTGTGAAGATGAAAGACTATGATTTTCTTAGGAGCGCTTCTAAACATGACATGAAGGCTTCAAGTTTGAGATAGCCCTAAGGATACCATTTCTAAAATGCAGAGTAATGACAATTAGGCGCACTTTCCAAATAAAGGTGGAAGTAATGTCACACATTTAAGTTAACCTCAAAAAAGCATTGAAAATGTACATGATGAGGAAAAATGGACCTGTTCAAAGGGAGATTTTCTCTTTAATCATTCTAACAATTTTTGGTTAACTTTCTTCTGTCCAATAGAGATTAGGAAGACAATATTTGCTAATTAATTTCAACAATACAAGTTTTAATGAAAGGAGATAGAACACTCAAGGAGGCAATATAATTAGTAGATACTGTTAGCTTATAAATTTTATACTTATCGGAACATGAACATTTGTTGCCTGGATCTTTGGCTGACATTAATCTCATCTTGTATCTCTGGATTGTTGCCATGGCTTGGTGTGAACAGAGCCAGAATATCTGCTCCTAGATTGTCTCTGATAAAAGGATGAAAGCAGTGATAATTATTCAAGGAACCACTTTGACACTATTTCCATGCTTTGACTTAAGGTGCTTTAAACATTGACATAAGTAGGCCACAGTGTTTTATTGACCTCAATTAGCAAGAAAGCAACATTTCTTTTATTTGTGCCATTAATATGGGCAAGGGGTAAGAAAAGTACAATAAATTTCTAATTTAAATTTGGAACCCAGTAAAGGGAGAAAGTTTGACTTGTGCATATTTGCAGTTCTGTGCGTCATGGCCAATTTTTAAAACATAAGCCATCTGCCAGCATAATACTTTTAATGATACATTTACTTGAAATTCTTTTCACATGCTCCCCAGAGTTCCTGTACTCACACAGATCAGAAAGAATATTGGGCTCAGGCTTTTGGGGCCTCTGTGATCTATGGTCTCCATTGATTTGAATTGATAATAATGTTCATCACTCAGTGTATCTCCTCAGGACCTAATATTCCATTTACCTTTTTTTTCCCTAATATCTTTGATGGTATTTAACATTAGTACCCAAGCTTTGTGGGCTGATGTATTTGAATTTTTCTGGAACCTTGTATGTTTCACAGGAGCTAATAAGTGGCCATCTGATATTTTGAATTTTACCAACAGTAATATTTTGGGGGCAGTCTAAACAGAATAAAAACTTTATTTTCACAGGAGGGTTTAGGGAGTGTTACCTATTGCACTGTTTCTGAGTTACCAAGTGATTCCGTTTTGCCGTCATTTTTGTTATTTATCTATTTTCAAAAGGAAAGGTGCAGGCAGGTAGGAAGTGAGAGGAGCAAGAAACATTTCTGCATTTTTATTTAGTTGTTCATCCTGGTTGTTCCTTCCGGCCCTGGGTCACAAACCCAGGTGCTTGGGATGTCTGTGAACTATGCTGGCTGGAGGCCCTGGACTGAACTGCTGAGCCACCTGGGCATGCCATTTTGTTTATTTTTTAATCTGGATTTATCTTACCCTTATTACTTCTGGAATCAGAATAGCTATAATATGTTTCAGTTCTTCATTTTGTTCTTAGAAGTTCTTCATTTACAAAACCTCACTTTGTCTCCAGAACTGGTTATTATATTCCTGCTGTAGTTTTCTTCTTCTTTTTTCAGTATATTCAGTTGTTACATTTTTTTGTGAGAAACCAAGCGAGCACTCTTTGGAAGTATTTTAAGCGGATTTATTACACGCGTGGTCTCAGCTGGGATTTCTTCCCCAAAGAGCTGAGCCCCGGTTTCCGGTTAGAACATTCTTATATAGGCTAGAGCAATGCAGGAAAAGAGGGATGTAAATTAGGTGAAGGGGTTTCAAGCCCAGGAAGTTCTTTGTCTGCTGGCTACATTCCAACAAGTTCATGTTACGGGAGGTGTCATGGCTTTTCTTTATAGTTGCTGGAGGTGGTAGGCAGGCCCCTCCACACAATAACTAACATCAGACTTACCTACTACTTCTTTCCAAACTCATTTTGAAGGTCTAGAAGACTATTTCACAGAAGCTTATTTACTTATTCAACCAGCATTTACTACAGGCCTACTCTTCAGTAGATTTCTCCGCAGACACTGGAACTAGATATAGTGACTGAGGCCCTCAGGGCAGCACCAAAAGATGCTGATTAAGGGCAGAAACTTCCTGCTCAAATCTGGGTTTCAGTCTCAACTGTGATGGTTAATTTTATGTGTCAACTTAGCTAGGCCATGGTGCCCAATTCTTTGGTCAAACATGTTTCTTTGAAGATATTTTCTATGTGATTAGCATGTAAATCAGTTGTTTTTGAGTAAAGTACCCCATCTTCCTTATCATATGTGAACTTCATCTGATAAATTGAAGGCCTGAACAGTAAAGAGTGAGGCTCCTCTAACAAGAGCGAATTCGACCTCAAGAATTTCCAGCCTGCTGCCCTGTAGAATTCTAATGCAACATTGCATCATCTACTCTTACCTACATTTCTAGTCTGATGGCATACTGGATGCACTTTGTATTTGCCGGTCCCTATAACCATTCTTAAAAGTCTCATAGATAGAAATATAGTTTGATAAATATCCATATATACATAATTATAAATGTGTAAATATCAGTCGACATCTATTTGGAGAGATCTTCATCTAAATATAATTTACTGTATCTATATTTATATTCTATTAGTTCTCTGGAAACCTGACTAATACTCAAGCTCTTCTACTCATCAGTTAAATTGGTGACTTCACCTGTCTGAGCCTCAGCTGCTTCTTTGGCAAATGCTTTTTTCTGAAGATTAAATGAGCATTTATAATAAGAACTGAACAAATGGTAAGTCTAGGTTTATAAATTGTTTGCTATCTGAAGCGTCAGATGTATAGGCAGTGCTAGTGATAAAATAACTATTATAGGAGGAAACGGAAGAAAAGGGGTTAACTAAATATTAGGGCTCTCTCTCTACCGACAAAACCAAATGGTTCTCTTTTAGAAGTAGTGAAGACAGCTTTATTACACGCGGGCCAGATATAGAATCTGAAATACTTTTGGGATATACTTTTAGTGGTGAGGGAGTGGGGAAGGCGTGAATGAGAACGGGAATTACAAACGGAACTCAGTCATTTGTGAATTCCTCACATGGGCAACACACAGGATTCACATCATTGCAAAATGTACATAGGGCTTCACTTTCAGGTGAAAAGAAAAAGTCCTTTTATCTAGTCAGTAGCTTCCAGCCAATCCAGACTGCCAGGTGCCTGATGGCTTGGTGGCCACTGGTGGTCCACGGCTCCTAGAAACTGGGAGTGCGGCCTTCTTCTTCTACAAACATAGAACTTCCAGAATAAAAGAGGGAATCATGGCTAGCTAATATTTAGAGATAATAGCTTACAAATTCCAAAACTGAGGAAAGATTTGTCTACTGATTGAACCACAGATAAAATTATGCAGACTATATATATACACACACACACACATGTATATATATATATATATATATATATATATATAAGAAAAAAACTGTTGCACTTAATGGGTTCAAATTATATAATAACCACAAATCAACTTTTAAAAATTTGTTGCCTCCTGAATCTTTAAATTTAACAGGTGACCTTTTTCTCCACCTGGAGGAACATTCAAGAGAGCCTCATTACTTTTTGCAGTTTCCAAACTGCTGTAGACTATGATAGGAGGGGAAAATGTGATGTCAATAGACCATTAGAATGACAAACTTTTTTGAAATAACTTTTGTAATAATAATGTGGGGAACTGGGAAATCTCATACAACACTGGTATATAATCAAGCTGTTCAAACCACTTTGGCGAGTGATCTGTAATAATATATATGTAACAATATCAATAAATCTGGAAAATATGATTTTGAATGAAATAAGCATGCTATGGAACAATATATTGTGATACCATTTTCACAAATTAAAACTAATAAACAAAAATGTATATTTTGGTTTTATATATATTTGTGTGTATATATATGTGTGTGTGTGTATATATATATATACACACACATACATACATACATATACATATATATGGCACACCTAAAAACACATGACTCGAAACCTGCCCAATCAAGATAAGATAATGCTTGTAGTGGTTGTTTCTGGGCTGGAAGTGGATGCTCACATCTGTAGTAGCATCATATAAAATGTTGTCACATCTCTCTGGATTGTTAATTCCTTGAGATAAAAGATCTATGGCAAAGACGCCAATACATTGATCCAAGAAGGCTGCTTTATGCTGAATGAACAAGCAGTCCCATAATTTCGTCCGTTTAACCCATAAAAAGTGTTTCCTCTCTTATCCCCGTCTTCTGCCAGCTGGAAGTTCTACAAAACTATGCCATTACCGTGGCTTAGCGACCAGGCTGCTTCGACCCTTTAAACTCCATCTCGACCTTGGGGGTGTCAAGATCACGATGGACAGGGAGTAGCGCAGCAGCACCTCTTCTTAACCACCTTCACCCCAGATAGAGACCTGTCAGTCCCACTCACATCTCATTTACCAAAAGTGGTCCCTTGACCTGCACCGATCTGTCAGCAAAGCTGGAAAAGACTTCTTCGAAAGCAGAAAGGTATTTGATGAACATTGATAGTCTCTCTTCTTTGAATTTTTGTTCATTTTGGGTGATAGGAACAGAGATTGTGGTTTGATTATGTTGTACATTTGAATTTTTACGTTATTTCAGTTTTATTAAGGTATAATTGATAATAAAATTAGAAGATATTAAAGGTGTCTATCATGGTGATTTGAACTACTTATCCATCAGGAAAAGATTCTCCCATCTTATTAATTAACGACTCCCACACCTCGCAATTTTTTTTCTTTTTTTTTCTTTTTGGTAATAACATTCAAGTTCTACTCTCAGCAAACTTCAATTATACATTACAGCATTATCAGCTATAGTCGTCACTCTTTACATTCCATACTCAGACCTTATTCAGCTACCTGTAGACTGTATTTTATGTATTTGTTTTGGTTTTTAGGTTTTTTTTTTTTAATGCTGACCAAGAAAAGAATAAAAGCATGTGAATGTTTTGTGTCATTGCTTAACAAGGTATTTCTACATTTACTCATTCATAAATGAATTTGGAGTCAACTAAGTATGAGAAATGCTGGAGAAAATAGAGCAGGCTTCTTCTCTGTGACTTCCCAGGGCTTCTAGTGAGTCCCACTGAGCATTAGCTGTGTGACTTTAAGTAAATTACTCAGTCTCTCTGTGCTGTTTCACATCTGTGAAAGGGAACAGGATCGTGCTTACCTTCTAGTCTTGGTGCACAAATTAGGTTGGATAACTGTGAAAGGCTTTATCACCTTGCCCAGCAGATAGTAATCTCTAAATAAAATTGCTAGCCATTGCTATTCATGACAATGATCATGATAATGATGATGAGGCCTCCTGTTGCTATAGCTGGAAGCATGGTCTTAGTCCCTTTCTCTCAACAAAACTTTTCACTGGGCTATGTTATTTTTGGTAGAACACACTAGGAAAAAATATACCTGGATATTTTTGTGTGGGCAACTTTTCAATATATGCTTTGCATTTCCCCAAACTAAAATAACAACTACAACAACAAAAACCAACCCCTCTTCTTCTATGATGTAAAAGGTGTGTCTTTCTAGTGATTTCCTATGGCATTTAATTTGGTGGACTATCCTATTATGGAACATGAGCTTTGCCTGTTTATAATATTGCATGGTTCCTCTTAGTGTCTTCACACAGCAACTGGCTGTACCCACTGAGAGTCCTGTAGCAGGTCAGGAGAAAACGTGCTTGCTGCTGGCTGCTGGGGAACTGCTAAGGCAATGCCGGGACATATTGTTTAGCAGTTGTCTACACAACCTAGCAGCTTTTACCTGTGTCACCCTTTCACCCACCTGGGAAATCAGAGGAGACTCCATGTAAATTGTGCCTTCATGTGCGGGGAATGTGTACATATTGACGGTGCTTTTCAGTCAAAGGATGAACCCGCTGTGTGCTTTTCAATCCCCGCCCCCCTCCACCTACCCATTCCCCTGGAATTTCTTCTTCGCCTGTATTTGTTATTGGGGAAGGTGAGAACAGTTTTCCCTGTGACTGATGGTTTAGAAGCCTGCTTGGGAGAATCACTTGAAAAACCAGGACGAAGTTCCGGAGTTGAAATAAAGGAGAATCGTCAGAAAGTGCAACGCAACTGGAAGTATCCTGCTCCTAATTCTTCTCTTGCTGCCTTCTCTCCCTGTCCTCTAACTCTAAGGTGATGTTGAGGAGGAAGGGGTGAACTGAAGCTACAGTCACCGTGCATAGTTACTGATTAGAGATTCCAGCATCCATAAGCCAAAATGGAATATAAAAGGAACCCAGAAAGCAGGAGATCTGACTAGAGACCCAATTCAACTCAGTCACTGAAAATCATGTGACTCTCCCTGCATTTGCAATGAAAAATTCTTGTGATTCAAAGTTCATATATTTTGACCACTGAATCTTTCAATGTGAATTTCATTTAAATGTAAGTGGTATCTTAAAGGCACACTATTATAAAACACCTACTAAAATTTTTGCGGGGGGCGGGGGGGAGGAAGTCAAAACAAACCAAACCAAAAAAAAAAAAAAAGAATTTTGTTGAAATCATAAATTCAGCAGTCAAATACTGGTTATATTTTGTTCTGTAAGCTCTGTAATTATTGGAACAAATTGGACATTTGTACATAAGTGTGTAGGTTTTTTAAATTTTGCCCCTTAGCTTCCTTATCTTGAAAATAAGTCAAAGATATATTAAGATCTTTGCCAGTTCTAATGCTCTCTAAATCTTGCTTTTTTTTCCCCATTGTGTAAATACTATGTCTTAAAGTACAGGTTACTTTTTCTGAACCATGACAAACTTTTTAAACACAATCTACTACTTCTGTTTTGTCTACCTCAATCAATAGCAGCTCCTTCCCCCATAATTCACTCTTCCTTCTCTCTGTCACCCTAGATTCAGATGCCCATCAGGTTTACTAAATCTACCCGAGAAATGTTTGCTAATCCATTTTCGCACTTAATCTAATAACTTCTCAGAAGTATCTAAGTCTCTCCTTTGCTTAAAACCCTCTTTTCAACCCAAACTTCCAGGCTGGTGGGTGACCTCAACACTGCCCCCTCACAGTCTGCAGGCCTATCAGCACATTGCTCCAGGCTGCCCTCTAGAACAATGTGGAAGGTTGAATAATGCCCTTGAGGATATGCACACCCTAATTGCCAAACTCTGTGAAAACCTTATCTTACCTGAAGAAAGGAATGTGGCAGATGTGATTTAGTTAAGGAATTTGAGTTGGGGAGTGTATCCTGGATTTTCTCATTTGGTTCATTGTAGTCCCCAAGCCCCTTAAAAGAGGAAGATCTGAGTCAGAGACAGCCATCTGACCACATAAGCAAAGATGGAGGTGATATCAGCAGTGAACCAAAGAATTCAGGCATCCTCCAGAAGCTGAAAAATGCAAAGAATGAAGTCTTCCCTTGAGCCTCCAGACAGTAATGTAGTCCTAGTAACACCTTTTTGTAAAAACGCCTTGGGGCTCAGTGTGGATTTCTCACTTCCACAGCTATAAGGTATTTATTTCCTGTTGTTAAAAAAAGAGCCACTATGTTTACAGTAATTTTTACAACAGCAGTAAGGAACTAATACTAACACAAGGTACCTGAGCTAGCTCATCTGTATAGAAGTTTTCTTTTTTTTTTTTTTGTATTGAAGGAACTGTTGCCTCATGACATCATCTAGGTTTAAGGTTGTCTTTAATTTCACTGTTATTGTTTAGAAGTTTAAATAGAAGATGATAACTATACTGATAGTCTATCATTGAAACTAAAGTTCAAAACTCATAAATATGTACTGGAGTATGCTTAAACAGAAACAATTCTGATAGTAGTGTGCCATAGCATAAACAGAGTTGGATTAGAAAAAGACAAAAAAAGTGCATTGTGATGCTGTCACAGAAATCTTGTATAACTATTCATAAATCACTTCCCTTTACTTGGCCTCAGGTGTCCTATATTTAAAATTGTTTCAGAGGTTTCTGAATCCAATGTATCCATAGTGTAAACCTGAACAGGGTTTACTAAGTCATTAACTATAAAAAGATACCAGGATTGAGTATTAATTACTATATCTAGCGTTGACCTTGACATTTTTAATTCTCTTCCCCGCCCCATGTTAGGCATATACATGGAGATAAAATACAGATTCAGGAAGTGGCTAGAGAAGAGGCCTTTGGGATAAGGGAAAACAACTATATCTCTAGCTTGCAAAGGCAAAATAAATTTACCACATCACTACTTCTTCTAAGTAAGTAGACTATCAAATTATCCTAGGAGCAGTGTACCTCAGAAACTTTATATATAACAATAAATTAGAGATGTGATCCCAAAGCAATACTAGAATTGATCATTTTGGTAGCATAGCTTTATCCTTAAATCCGAGTTAACCATGGAATTAAAAATGTTTATCTGAAGATACTTTGGGGAATAGAAATATTATGCAATGAGTTTTTAAAAATAAATCAGTCCATGCATATTGGAGGTTGGATACCAGTAAAAGATCTTCTATCATTTTTTATCATCTTGATTTTATCCTGGAATATTAAATCATCTTGCATTCATTCTTGGATTTGAAATGACTTGAAATATTGCAGCCAGCGGAATCTACTGCAATCTATATTTTAATTTTGGATATATGCAATTATATCTGAAAAAAATCAATAAAGAGACTATTTGCTTAAGACTAAATGTCTAACTGCAGGGTATATACATATGATATATGCACTTCAGTAGGACCTCTTTCTAAAATTGTTCGTCAGTCTATCAGCATGTAAATTGTGACCTCACGTAAAGTATGGCTTAGACATCTTTGCTCCCTCAGCAAAGTGTAGAAATTCAGTAAATGAGTTCTGTGTTATACTGAGTGTTTTTCATATGCTAGCTATTTTGAGAAATACTTAGTACGTTCAAAGTTGTCTATTTTTAAGAAGCACACAATTGAGTTGGTGATAAACTAGCCTTTAAGCATAACTTTATTAAGTACTTCATATGTACTAGTCATACTCTTATGATAAAGAACCATGTGAAATTGAGTGGCAGTAGGGCATTGATATACTCAAACTTATCTACAGAAGGGTGAATTAATAACAAATTGACACAAAATTGTGTCAAATGAAATTACCCTGTATCTACAGCACATAAATCAATGGGTTCATTATAACAATTATTAAGCATATTTCAATCAACTTTTATATGAAACATAATTTTAATGCCAAGTATATTTGTGCCATAGATTAGGTCACTAATCTATATGTGATATATTCACCTCTTTATTTACGGTGTTCGATGACCCCAGAATACTAGATATTCCTGTGGGGGTTTTTGGATCGCTCAAAGAATCCACAACAGAGTAGGCAAGTGAGCAAGCAGAGATTTAATTAGAGGGTGAAGGAGTGGAGCCCACCAAGGGAGGTCCAGACCCCGTGGGTTCAGGGTTGCTCCTCATATCAGACAGGCGCACTGAGTTATAAGCAAGTTGGGGGTTCATTAGTGGGGAGCAGAGAGAGAGGATGGAGCCAGCCAAGGGAGGCTAAGACTCCTTTTGCCTTGCCAGCAGCCTGAGTTTTTAAGGAAATATCCCACATGGTGAGGAAAGGGGATGGACAAGATGGGGTCTGCAGACCAGGTTTCAGTTCCTGATTGGACAAGGTGACATTGTCCTTTGAAGTTACTGGTGGTCATCTTCAACTTGTGTCATTCCTTTGTTTCTTAGTGGAGGGTCCGTCTGGGTCATGTACTACACATCTCACATGTCAAACTCGTCCATCGGCTTTCCTTATTGATCTGGATGCATTCCACGACTGGATGCTGGAGCCAGAGGCAATTCACTGTCCTGATATCTGAACTTCAATCCCTGCTCTAAGGCTTGCTCTTGTGGGGGTTCTGACAATTTCAAGTATTTGACGTTTTTTGTATGTAGAGTAGTAAGAATGTACAAATTATATTAGTTTTCAAGTAGCATGTATTCACAGTCATCCCATAAAAATCACTGTATTTGACAGTATTTAGCTGTAAGCAAAAACTATTAAACAGGTATAGCATTAGATCTGTTCATGATCTTAATGCAGAAAATGTCAAGATATTAGTATATACAATGCCAATCAACAGATTTGATTTAGGGGTATAAGAAGAGAACATGATGGCAGAAAAGACCTGAGAAATGGGCTAATCTGAATTTCTTCCATATTCCAATCCTGCAGTTGAGGAGCCCGAGGCCCAGAGAGAAGTAACTGAGTCAAGATCAGATGATGAGATAGATCTAAGTAGATCCCTGATTTTCTGACTTCTAGGCTATTGTGCTTTTCATTGCACTAGCTACCTTCATTGTTATATTTTTCCCCTCTAAATTGCCTTAATGAGCCTTTTCTGTTGTTGTTTTGACATTATCAAACATTGCACACCCCAAGAAAAAGAGCTAAAATGCAGGTATACTATTTTGAGACTGAACTTTCGACTTCTCTTTGAATAGCGTAGCGAACGGGTAGGTAGAAAGGAGTATTGGAACAATTCTCCGTGAGTCTGTTATGCTTCTGCATGCTTCGTGTCCCCTGATATTTGCAGTCACTTTTAGAATGTTTGTATAAGGAGAAATTGGAGGATAGTAAAATTTAGAGATAGCGCTCTCCCTGGAGACAGAGTCATAAAGATCCTATCATCCTTTCCCAAGAGACGTGTGCTTACCCAGAGTTTCCTCTTTCTCCCGAAAGGGTGATTGCTGGCAGCCCTATCTGAGACCAGAGTTTCCTAAGTGGGGACCTCTTCTTGATTCAACTTACTGCATGTGCAAGTTCCATCTGACCCTTATTGTGTCATCCCATGGGGATCTGGGCTCAAGAAATCAATGCAGACATTGCTCTGACTGCTCCTTTTGTTGTAATGCAAGCTCTTTATCTTCCGTCTAGATGTTTTGTATCATATGTGTATATTATGTGTGTATGTATGTATATATACATATGCTAATTTGTGGGTGTGCAAGGAAAATATAATCTCAGATACTTCAAGGTTTCTAACATAACAGATAGATAGAGCTGAATTTTTCTTGTATTCACCTTAGCTCATGCTAGTAATGAAATACACTATACTCAGGAGAACACAAGATTTTCTGGGTTACAGAACTGTTAGATATTTCTCCATCAATCATTTACAGAAATATTTTAAATCACAGTATATTGTTGTCTGTATCCAATTTTGTAGTTCAGACACCAAAGTGTCCTTTGGGGACAAATGAAACAAAGTGGTGCTCTTTGAATTTATACCCCTGGCATTCTGACTTAAGACTGGAATCATTTCATTTATACGAGTGGCAAGATTATTTTCTGTAAAAATGGGCCTTAGAGATCACTAGTTCAACTCATTCTCTTTCACATTTTCGCATGTTTAATTGATTAAAATCTAAAGTTTCCAACTTTTGTTCGAACCAGATGGTTGGGATGAAAATTTAGAGCAAGGCTACTGTATAAACAAATTAAAATCCTTGAAATTACTTCTAGAGCCATTACTGTGGTTTGAGTTAATATCAACCTCACAATCAGACAAGATGTGTCACTATTAATTCTCAAAACCCTGTTGTCGTGTAAGAGGTACTATCACCATTCAGCAGATGAGAAAATCTGGATTCAGAGCAGTCACCAAGGGCACAAAAGGTAGTAAATAGAAAAGTGGATTCAAAGCAAGATCTTCTATGGTCTAAGCTCTCTTAGGTTGTTTCCACTTTTTCACTTTGAATACTTCCCTTCTTCATGAATATATGAAGAAAAAAATAAAACTTGTTAGAAATTATATAATGGAAACAACTCATTGTGTGAATCTTGAATGCCTATTTCAGAGTTCTGATTTTTCCATATCATCTTTTTCTTAATTTATGTCAATTATTTGTATGTGGAGAGTGAAGTGTTTCCTGCACAAGTATTAATGGTAGCATGGGACTGAGCATCCAGGTCTTGAATCGTAGTCCAGTGTACTTACCACTGCAGTATACTGCTTCTAGAGGATTCTATTCAAATTATCCTGGTTATGCTGTGTGGTATTTTATTTCTTCAAACTCCATCTGCTTAGACTTCTAACAATGCACAAGGTGGAAAGAAAATTCTAATCTAAGAAAGGAATTGTCTCCATGGGGTTGGTAGACTACTACAATTTTAGTCAAAGAAAGTCTGACATTTATTATTTTCAGAGGACAGTGATTTTTGATTTTTAAAAATGATCTCTGCATATGGGAACTTATCATTTGATTTGGGGACTGCTGACTAAATTGCACTGCATATCGGTAATTGGCTAATTTTTCAAATTCACTCTTAATTGTTTTTCATACCTTTTTATAGATCATTTAATTTGCAGATAATTTCTATGATATTTTCCAATAACTTAATTAAAGGATAATTGTTTTTCTTTTAGAACAAATGTACTTTGATCTCAGGAGACTAGGGTATTGGCTTCAGAAGCCTTGTTCCTATTTGAATTTGAAATGCAAGCTTTCCTAAAATAATAAATATTCTGATAAGTCGAAATAGACCTTATTTAAAGCTCAACATGTAACGGAATATAATCATGCATAGGATTTCCATTTTCTTTCCATGGAAATGTGCACTACAGACAATAACAATAGATTCTATATACACAAGGTCTAGCCCTGTATAGGTACAAAGGAGTGATTTAGGACCAAAGACCATTTATTGAAAAGGAGGAGTAAGATCGATCTGTTGCCCTCAGAAATCACGGATAGTCAGGGAGACAGGCCTGCAAACAATTCACATGTAAAATTAAAAGTGTGAAGATCCTTGAGTGGCAGACCAAGGAGCAAGTCGAATCAATCCAAGATTTACAAGAAGCAGAGCAGTATGGGCAGAGTTGTACTTTAGAAAAATGTCTTTGGTGGAGGGAAGGGGATTCAGGACATTTCATTAGCATGACAGTGCCTAAGCCAGCCCAGGTAATAGAGGACTCAGTTAGGTCTGCCGATGCACCAAAGTGTAGTGCAGGTGATCCTTCTGCTGGTTTTGCTAGTGGACAAATTCCATCTGGAGCTGTATCTTTGCATTCAAAAGAGCTACAGACACAAGAAATGGACTTCAAGCATGGCTAGCTCACATGCTCTCAGTGGCCAGATAAGTAACATAGGCAAGAGAAGCATGCCAGGTGTCAGGAGCTGGTGGTGGCCTGGAGTGCACATGTCCTATTCAAAGAGCGCTGGGCTGTAGTCTCAATTAGCTTTTTATAGAAAATAAGACAAAATATAATGTTGTGTGTGATCTGATTTTCTTTTAAGGAAAGGTACAGGCAGAAAGAGAGATGAGGAAGAGGCACCCTTATTTTACTTTTTGTTTTAGCTGTTCACACTGGTTGTTTCCCTCTGAACTGGAACCCAGGGGTGTGGGACTTGCTCCTTCAGAGGCGAATGACCTAACCGCTGCTCCACCAGGGTGCGCCATGATCTGATTTTTAAATCTTAGATCGCAATTCTTGAAAACCAGTGCAAGGAAAGCAAAATGGCTCTGTGGGCCAGCATTTAGTAACATTTACTTGAAAGATTCTGTGAGCTGCGTGAAGAATGTTTGGAGGAGGTAAACCTTTTAGATTGCAGAAGAGAAGACTGAATGGGAAGCAGTGGGAACAAGGTGGTGGAATTTGAGAACTGTCTTAAAGTAGCAAAGGGCTGTCCTGGTTGAAGGGGTGACATGTTCTCTGTGACTTTTTTTAGGGTATAAGTAAAAAAAAAAAACACTGGAAAGTTTCAGGAAGACTACAAATAAGCTATAAATAACAATGCTTTTGCATGCCTAGAGCTCTGTAAAATTGGTCATATATTGCTGTGTGAAGCGGTCTGAAGTCATTGTCACTGGCGGCGCTTACGTAGAGAAAACACCACTCTTTGTAAGGGTGCTGTAGAGACTTGTCTGGATCCCTGTTAAAGGAAAGTATTTCTATGATAACTTTGCACTCTAAATCTCTATGATTATTGTACATTTCTACATGAGCATGAAGAAACAGTCTGAAAAGGCTATCAAAAGTATTTGGTAAATACAGACTCCATTAGTAGAGATGGTTACTTAAAATAGGCTGAGAAAAGTACTACAGTATTATTTGGAATAGACCTACAACAGGGATGGGGAAGCCTGAATCTGAGTCCAGGTCTACTACTTACTTGGTTGTGTGACCTTGGGAAAGTCACTGCTTGTTCACAGCCTCAGGCATTCCCCCAGTGAAATCCAAAACTGCCCCCGTGTTTACTCAGAGGCAAGGAGAGACCAAGGAAAGACCGGTGGTGATTTGAATAGGCAAGGGAACTTAGAGGCTTGTCTTCGGCAGCTGCAAGAAGAATAAATAGATCTCTGCAAGTACACCTGCCAGAATCAGAAAGCTTCTGTGAGGCCTTCATGGGGTTCAGTCAACTATGCAATACATATGGGCTCCATAGCTACTTGCTCTCAATCATGTTCTTGAAACTGCTGCCACCACAGAAGTACTTGATTGAATGCCCATTCCAAGGACAGACAAAGGAGTGAACAGCCTCTGACTGCTCGTGTGGAGCTTGTGTGGGTCACCCTGCAGTCCCATCCTCTCCATAACCATCTCCACAGTCACTGAGGTTTTCTGGGTCTCAGGTTCCCTGTTTGTAGAATGGGCGTTAGACTAGGTCAGTGTTCTCACATTTTAGTACACCATTTGAATTTGCTGAAAATAAAGATTTGCTGAGCCCGTTGTAGAGATTTGAATTTAATGTCAAAATTGTATGGATATGTGGGCATCTCTGTGCTTAGGCAGCTGGATTTTTAAAATAAATTTGAGTTCTTAATCGATAATTATGTTTTCATTTCCAACAATACTACATCTTATCTTTTAGACTCAGTTTTGAATGATCTGTTTTCAGCAGTTCAATTTTTGCTTACAGCTGGGAATGGGAAGACTTTAAAAATGAAAATCAAGGGATCTATTTTCCTATTGAGTCTGGCTACATAGCTTTCTCCCTCCTTTCCCACTGTACCAATCTAAAGAATATTAGGAAATTAAACTAAACTGTGAGAACTGTAAATTAACCAACTGGCTTGGTGTACTCTCCTTAAGCCCAATTCTAGACATTCATTTTTTCACTCGTGGGGGAAAAAAAAAAAGGTCGGTCTTGTGTTTACTCACCAATACCAAGGGCAAAACCATGACAGAGATAAGAAAAAAATTTAGATTTCTCTGAAGAACTGCCTGCAGGCTTACAAAGAATTACCTATGTCATCACGTATGAAGTATTTGTCAGTAAGAATCCAATTCAAGTGAAACTTTGGGTGTAATTATGTCAATTTCATCACAATTGTATTGACACTAGAATTGGCACTTCTATTTTCTATATCTTTAGATTATTAAGACCCATGAAAACAAAATATTTAGCTTATCAATAAGTATTACTGAATAATATATATAAAACATCCCCAGCTCATTTTATTCTGCCTAAGCATTCTCTATTTCTTCCACTTATCCACACTGTTCAATAACAATGTAATGTAAGTCACACATTTAAGCCGTGTTCATAAATTTAGATTTTCTAGTAGTCACATTAAATAAATAAAAAGGCAGGTAGAATTAATGTTAATACATATTTTATATGCCACGGTATACTTGAAATATTTCAAGTGATCAACTAGCCACATATGACTGGTGGCTACAGGCTTGGCCAGCACAACTCCTATCAGTTACCTATGAGCTTTCCATCATTTAATACCATTCACTGAAAACTTGTCGCCAGCTCACAGTCTTCCTGTCCATTCTTGGTTTGATCCTGTTCCAGATGACTTCCGTGTCCATCAACCACTTGGTCTGTGTCTTCATTTTCAATAAACTTGTTCTTTCTTCTCTCTCTGTTCCCCGTTTTTATGCCCTTGCCTTGATCTTGCTATCACCCATAATTTCTCAAACTCTGATATAGATTTGTCATTTCATGCTCATGACAGTGGTCTCATTATAACATCTAGTGAATTTGTACCCCTCCTGGCTAATCTATATATAACTTAAATTCTATGGATTAGTCATTGTTTCACCAGGATACTTATATCCTCATATCCCTGCCACGATTTCATAAATTTTCCCCAGCTTTCTTAAGGTGTTTTGGACACAGGAGTTTATGTGTGTGTGTCTGTGTGTGTGTGCCTGTGTGATGTACAACTTTACTTTTTCATATATGTGTATATTGTGAAAAGATCATCACAAACAAGCTTATTAACATATCCATTATCTCACATAGTTTCCACTTTCTCTTTTTTTTCAAATTTGTAGTGAAAATGCTTAAGATCAATCCGGTTAGCAAATTTCAAATGTATAATGCAATATTGTTAACTCTACACACCACGATGTGCATTAGATCTCTAGAACTCATTGACTCTGAATAATTAAAGCTTTGTGCCCTTTGACCAAGATCTTCCCCTGTACCCATTTCCTCTGTCATTATTTATTTATTTGTCTATATTTTATTTATTTAAAAATTTTTATTAGAATGTATTGATTTTATTGATTTATTGATAAATTTCGGATGTGCATCATTATAAGCCAACATCTATATGTAATACATTACATTATCACTAAAAGTTAAATCCCACCCATCACCATCTATCCTCTTTTAAACTGTATCAAACTTGGATCAGTTCCTTAAAAGCACAGGGCTCTCTCTGGCCTCACAGCTTTCCATATACCTAGGATATTCCCTTCCCTCTTCTTTATCTGGCTGTGGTTAAACAGCACTGAGAAACTGTCCTCCTTGATCTTTAACTTCTGTCCTCTACCACTTTCTACATCTCCTATCATCACACTTATCACAAAATATTTATTACAGCTGCTTTTTAATTTGATGTATTTTCTATTAGACTGTTGGCACTATGAAGTCAAGGACTATGTCTGTATATCTTCTCTATGAATTTTCCTTCATAGGATTTTTTTTTATTATTGTAAATTTACTGGGGTTTTACATAAGAGTCTGGTTCATGTAGTAATTAAGTTCCCCATAGGCAGGAACTATGTAATTTTTTTAATTATTGCATTCTCAGCACATAGGATTGCACATAGTACAAAACAGATGCTATGTGCATAGTTTTTAAAGGGAGGCGTGAGGATAGATGGTTGGATGGATGAATGGAGGGACAGACAATATAGCCAAAAAAACTACATTGGTTAATTTGCAA
The DNA here is from genome assembly GCA_004363575.1 of Solenodon paradoxus. Taxonomy (NCBI): domain Eukaryota; kingdom Metazoa; phylum Chordata; class Mammalia; order Eulipotyphla; family Solenodontidae; genus Solenodon; species Solenodon paradoxus. Next base: position 286,538 of record RJWH01001826.1, read on the forward strand.
ATATACTACCATGTGGTAGATTGAAATGCTTTTTTTCCTATTTACTCTAAGGAATTTAGAATAAGAGGCTCAAAGTATACTAGTTGCGTGTTAAATTTATGTGGAATTTAAAGGTATGAAGGTTGAAGACTAATTGTAGCATTCATTTTTTGAGTACTCATCATATGCCTAACGCTACTAGGATATTTTCATACATTATTACTATCCTTGCAATAACCTAAAATGTAATTATCGTTTACTGCTTTTGTAGCCCAGGAAACTTAGTTTTACAGAGCTGTAGATGTAGATGCCTTCATTTCCCTGATTTTTCAGCTCAGAGAGGTTAATGACTTTAACCAGTTCACACAATTAGTGAAAGACTAGAGCTGGGATCGGAAACTAGGTCAATCAACCTCCAAATCCTAGGTACTTTCAGTACATCCCTTATCCACCCCCAACAAAGTATGCAGTGATCCTGACAGTTACGACTTATTTATTTGATCATATATTAGCTTCTTTGACCAGAGGAGAAAATATACTTTATTATATAAAAGTCCTTCAGTGCTCTGGGCTAAAGTTCTATCTCTGAGCTTCCCTATCTTGGAACATGAAGCCGTTTGTTTTTGATGTTGACCTATTAAATATTTCTTGATTCTTTCATTGTTGCTACTTATTGCCTTAGACTTGGAGAGTATGGTTTATTGGATACATTGATCAAATCAAATTTATTACCCTTTCTAATACTCAGTTTATCCACATGTGAAGCCATTTTTTTATAATAGTAATTATTCCAGGGATTTCACTGAGTATTAAATGGAATAATGTATTTATTGTCTATGGCGAAGTGCCTGACATTCAATAAATTTTGGTTATTAGTATTTTAATGACTCACTGAACCTGGGTGACTTGGCTACATGCAGCTAATTGGAAGATAGGGCCAGAGCTATTATATAGCTCTTGCTACATAGCTCTAATTTGATTTGGAGATAAAGTGGATCTTTAGTATTGTCACTGATAAAAGTCTGAACTGTAGAGCCAAGGTGAAGAAATTTCAGGACTCTTCTTTTTATAAAGAATTGAATTATAAGACTTTATCTTACAGAAGGTAATCAAATTTATAATCCTCATATATTATTATGCAATTCAAAATTGATGAAGTAATTTTTATAGAAGTTGTTTTTTCTCTTCCCTCTCGGGATATATATATATATATATATATATATATATATATAGACACTGTGTACAGGATCTGAGGATTAAACCAAAGAAGAGAGAACTTGAGATGGATCACATTTATGATTCTATGACTATAAAGGAAAGCAGTTTCTCTGTTTTGAAGTCAAGCTCCCATTCTAACAATTCTGTACATTACCTCAATGTGAATCTTCCAGCAATAAGAGCTGGATCCAATTCTTGTCCCCGGTCTCATTTGTTCTCACCCTTTAATGATACTAAAGTCTATAGTACTGCAAGGCAAACAATACTAAAAGAAATACTGTTATAAATGTACTAATTTCCAAGTCACTAATATACTGTATTATAGGCTTCATTTTACTGTTAGAAATGGAAAATTATAATGTGGAAGGAGTAGGTTTAAGTCATATATTTAGTCACTGATAATTTATTGATACTTTAATCACTGATAATTTATTAATAATTAAAATTAAATGAAAAATGGCAGATTTTGACCTTGCATAAACTGATTGAGAAAGAATCTAAACAAGAACATGATATAAACGGAAGAAATTAAGTATATATATATTTATTTCAAAAAGCAATAAAATATATTCCCAAATTTTTGAAAGATGAATAAAATATAAGAAAGTACATTTCTTTGTCTCTCATCAGTCATGATGAACTTCTCTCTTCACCCAAACAGCCATTTGATCTTTATAAACTTGCTATACTAAAACTTATCATAGTCTGCCCTATTTCAGAAGTACTTAGGTTTCTGTCTGGTATGTCTTTGAATAGAAATGATCATAAAAGCATTATCTCTTATTTATCGCTATGAGGTAGTGCAGCCAGGCATTCACACAAAAGCATAGAAGACAAGAGAGTTACAAATAAATAAGGCAATTAGCAGCAATATGTGCTTTAAAATGGTTAGTATATTACTAAATGACAGCATTAACAAAGTAAAAGACGTAAGTATATGAGCATGTACCAGTGGTGTAAAGTGAGGCCAAATTCAGTGACTCAGCTTTGTGTTTTTATAGCCTTAACATGAAGCCCGCTTCAGCACATGTATGTTAATGGGAAAGAAAGCCTGACATCTACCAAAGAAGTGTAACTCATTTATGAGTTCTTGTAAGCATAAAAAAGTCTAGAGTACCCCAAAATTGTAGAATGAATTCAACTTTGATCAGTATGATGGACTAGATCTTCTTAAAGTCTCTCCCAATAAAATAAAAATTGATTATCAATAAAGCTTCACAAGTTAACTTTTAAAACACCACCATGTTTCATGAAAGCAATAAAAACCTTTTCATAGTGTCTGCACCAAGTTTTGTTCCCACTGATAGTGTGCAAGTGTTCCCTTTTCTACACAGCCTTCCCACATGTGTTATTTCTCATCTTTTTGGTGATAGCCATCCTGACAGTGGTGAAATATCTCAGTGTGGTTTGATTTGCTTTCTCCCTGATGAGTAATGATGCTGAGCACATGTTTATATACCTGTTAACCGTTTGTGTATCTTTGTCTTCCTCTGCCCATTTTTAGTTGGATTATTATTTGCTTTTTTTGCTATTGAGTTGTATGAGTTCCTTATGTATTTTGGACATTTACCTTTTATCTGATACATGATTTGCAAATATTTTTTCCCATCCCATAGATTGCCTTTTCACTTGCTGATGATTTTCTTTGTTCTGCAAATTTTAGTTTGACGTAGTTTCATTAAGTTTACTTTTATTTTTGTTGCTTTTGCTCTGGTGTAAAATTAAAAAAAAAATAATTGCCATGTCTGATGTCTAGGAGCTCACCCCCAATGTTTTGATTGTTTTTAAAGGAAAGGTGCAAGGTGCAAACAGGAATGAAGGTGAGTAGACAAGCAGGCAGCAGGAATGAGGAGAAAAAAGCATTTTTTAAATTTTATTTTTATGTAGTTGTTCATCTTAGTTGTTTCCCTGGCCCCCAGATGCAGACTGCATCCTTGGGATGTATATGGACTGTGCTTAGCCAGAGACGGCAGACTAAATGCTACTCCACCAGGGCATGCTAACCCCTATAGCGTTTTTTCTAGAAATTTTATGGTTTTTACATTCAAATCTCTAATTCATTTTGAGGTGATATCCGTATATGATTAAGATAGTGATTCAGTTTCATTTTTTTGTTTATGACTGTATAGTTTTCCGAGCACCTTTTATTGAAAGCATTATTTTCCCATTATGTATTTTTGGATTCATCCATGTGTGCATTTATATCTGTACTCTCTATTCTGTTCCAATTCATCTATGTCAGTTTTTTATGTCACTGCCATACTGTTTTGATTACTACAGGGATGCTTCCATCTTTGTTCTTTATCAAGATTGCTTTGACTATTTGGGATCTTTTGTGGTTTCATACAAATTTTGGGATTATTTCTTCTTTTTCTATGAAAAAAAATTTTAGATTTTGACAGGATTTCACTGAATCTATAGATCATTTTAGGTAGCATTTGTAGATCACTTTGGGTAGAGTGAGAATTTTAATAATATTAGTTCTTCCCATCCATGAGAATGGAATATCTTTCTGTTTATTTGTGTATTCTGCAATTTAGTCGATCAATATCTTATGGTTTCCAGGGTACAGATATTTCTCCTCCTTGGTTCAATGTGCTCCTAAATATTTTATTCTTTTAGATGCCATTGTAAGTGGGATTGTTTTCTTAATCTATCTTATTATAGGTCTTTTTTTAGTGTATAAAATAAAAAATGATGTTTGTATATTGATTTTTATGCTGTAATTTTACAAATTCATTTATTCTAACAGTTTTTTTGTTGACATCTTCAGAATTTTCTATATATCATAGCATGTAAATAGAAACAATTGTACTTCATTCTTTCCAATTTTATTTTGGCTTTTATTTTTATGTGAATTTCTTAGGTTATAATATATTTAGTGCTATGGTGAATGTAAGTGATGAGAGTTCTTAACTTGTTCCTGATGTTAGCAGGAAAACTTTCAGCTTTTCACCAGTGAGTATGATGTCAGCTCCGAACTTGTCATAACTAGCCTTTGTTATGTTAAGGTATGTTCCCTTTATACTCACTCACTTTGCTGAAAGGTTTTGTCATGAATAAATGTCGAATTTTGTCAAATACAATTTCTGCATTTATTGAAATTGTCGTATTTTACGTTTTATTTTCTAAATGTAGTATATCACTTTGCTTTGTATATGTTGAAATATTCTTGCATGTCGCAGACCAATTATATTTGATAATGGTGAATGACCATTTTAATATACTGTGGAATTCAGTTTTATAACATTTTGTTGAGGATTTTTGCATCTGTGATCATCAAAGATATTGGGTTGCAATTTTGTTTGTGTTCTTGTCTGGTTTTGATGTCAAGTACTGCTAACTTCATGAATGAATTTGGATGTATTCGCCCTCTTTTACTTTGGGAAGAGTTTGAGAGAGGTTGGTGTTAACACTTTAAATATTTGGTAGAATTTACCCTAGAGGCTATCTAGTCCTGGAATTTTCGTTGTTGGTAGTTTTGACTACTGATTCAGTCTCCTTACTTGTTATTATTCAGTTTAGATTTTCTGTTTCTTTATTGAGACTTGAAAGTTAGTATGTTTCTAGGAATTTCTCCATTTCTTCTAGACGATTCAAATTTGTGTTGTGTAATTATGAATTATTCATTGGAATATCTTATTATCCTTTGTATTTGACATCAGTCAGTAGTAATGTCTCTTTCAGTGTCCCAACAGGGAGCATTGCAGTCAGCACCTAGATAAGGTTGGTTGTAAATTGTAAATTGTAAAACGTAGATGGCACCTAGTAAAGTATGTAGTTAGGCTACATCCAGGAAGAAAATGGAAGGTGGACAACTTTTCCTGCTCCCTCTGTCCTGGGCCCAGGGGTATGCCATTGGAGGTGGTCCTGAACTCATTAAAAATTATTTCTTTGTTTGCTACAGCCCTGTGGGACTCCTGAGTGGAAACCTCATAAGCTAACAGAGCCAAATGATCTGCAGACCTATCCCTCACGTAGCAACTGTAAAAACTTGTGTACGAGTCTGTATACTAGCTCCTTCCAGGGAAATAATGGTGACATATAGAAGCCTAAAAAGGACAGAGGAGATATCCATTGGCTTCTTTTGTCTCTAGGGAGGATCTCATTTATCCCCTAAATGCAAGCTAAATCATAAGCCTGACTTTTACTTAGAAGCTTTTAAATTATGCAAATAGTGTTCTTTCAGGAAAAGACAAAGATGAGTCTTTCTGCCTGCTCCCTCTGTGCGGAGCCTTAAGGGGATAGTCTCAGCAAACTCTCTCATGCCTGTCACTGCATTTTTTGTTATAGGCTTGTAGGTCTATTGTAGGATGCAAGTGCCTTTAACCTTCAAATCTAGGTGTTTTGAGGGCCCATTTTTAGGTGAGACTTAAATATTGGGGGCATTATACATGGGTTCCAATCTCTGCATTACTCAGGGATAAATGAGAGTTGGAGATTCCCTCCTAGTTGTATGGTGTTGTGCTGGGGATAGGATTTATGGTAAGAGCTGTCTCAGCCTTTCTCACCCATGTCAGTGTGGATACTTTCTTATGTAGAAGTGTAAAAGTCTCTTAGATAGTTTATTTACATATTTTAAAGAGAATTTCTCTCTGTGTACCTATTTATTCAGTTGGTCCATGGGAGGAGAGGAGTTCCAGAGACTCAGATTTTGCTATCTTTTATTATATGATACCTTCTGATTTAATTTTTGTGAGCATAATCTCTGTATGTAGATAGATTTTCCTGGAAATATGGCTGTCCAGTTATTCCATCCTAGTTATGAGATATGCAGGTATAGAGTTGTACTTATTATTTACTTTTCATTGTTTTAATGTTCATAAGTTCAGTACTGATGACCCTCTTTCATTTCTGATATTGATAACTTGTATCTTTCCTTTTTTCTTATTTAATGACTAGTGTCCTATTTATCAATTCATCAATCCTTTTAATAAACATCTGAAATTATTAATTTCTCAGTGTCACTGAGGACATGCCCAACAGAACACATCTTGAACTAGAATCAGGAGGTCTGATTTCTCAAGCCCATTTCGCCACTTACCAGCTGTGCAGCCTCTGACAAGTCACCTGTGAAATGGAGAGAAATCACGCCTCAGTCTGTATGTCATAGCACATCTACCACTACGGTTCTAGTGCCCTTCACCACTCCTTGCTCCCTCCTTCTTTTATGCCACCCTCCCACCCCTGGGAGCCAGTCTTATACCCTGTGAATTTTATTGAGATTTCTGTTTCGTGTCTTTGTCTTCCACGTGTAAATTAAACCATCCTCTACTTCTTTTTTCTTTCCTGCTTGCTTCACTTAGCATGATTACCTCCAGTTCCATTCAGGATGTTGCAAAGGGCAAAGCTTTGTCTTTTTTAGCAGTTGCATCAATTTACATTGTGTATACAAACCACATCTTCTTTCTCCAGTCGTCTGTTAGCAGACATTTAGCTTCTTTCCATGTCTTGGCTACTGTGAACTGTGCTGCTGTGAATATAGGGGTGCAGATAATTTTTCTGATTACATATTTTATATCCTTTAGGTATATGGCCAGGTGTGGGATTGCTGGATTAAATGGTAGATTCATCTTTGTACTTTTTGGTCGATTCTCCATACTGATTTTCAAAGAAGTCGCACCAATTTACATTTCCCGAAACAGTGTAGTAGGGTTCCTTCATCTCCACACCCTCTCCAACACTTGTTTTAGTCTTTTGATGTAGGCCATTCTCACTGGAGTACAATATCTCATTGTGATTTTTAATTTGCATTTCTCTGGCTAAGAGTGATGTGAGCATTTTTCCATGTGTCTGTAGGCCATCTGTATTGTGTCTTCTCTAGTTAGAGATTAATTTAGTTCCTCTGCTCATTTTGTAGTGGATTCTTTGCTTTTTCGTTGTTGAGAATTTGATTCCGTTATGATGTTAGAGCACAGCTTGTATGAGTGTGTTCTGTCTTGGTGGACATTCTATGTGCTCAAGAACAATGTGTATTTTGCTTTTGTTGAGTGAAATACTCTGTAAGTCAGTTAGATCCGGTTAATTAATGGACCATTCAGTTCAACTATATGCTTGCTAATTTTTTCGGTTAGCCTTCAGGATTTATCAGTCACTGATGAAGGGATATTGAAGTCTCCAACCTCAGTAGTGCAGTTATCTATTTCTTCCTGCAATTTTGTCAGTTTTTGTCTCTTGTCTTTTGATGCTTTGGTGTTAAATGCATGTACATTGAATATTGTTAGCTTTTCTTGAATTCACCTTTTTGGCATTATGTAATATTACTCTATCCACAACAGTTTTCTTTGTTATGAAATCTGCTTTGCCTAAAATCTTATAATTAATAACATTTAAATTAATGTCACCCAAGTATGTCTTTCGTTATGACTTTACTTTTAATCTTCTATGCTTAATGTGGGCTTTGTGTAGACAGGGGACTCTTCTTGAATAGCAGACCTAAATGTCTGTCTTTTAAATATTTTATTTAGGTAATTCACATTTAAAATGATTGTTCTATTGTTGTGTTAATATCTGTCATGTTTGTAGTCTTTTTTCTTTCCATGCACTCCTTTCATTTTTCACCATCCCATTTGTGTGCCTTCTCTGGTTTAAATTAAGAATTAATAGGATTTGATTTTATTTCCTTTCAGCATATCATTTCAGTTTTTTAAAGTGTTGTTTTAAGTAATTGCCCTAGACTTTTTTATATATATATATATATATATATATATATATATATGATATTCATTTTTAAATGATATAATACTTTTTGGTAGTGCAAAAACTTTACAACAGTTCACTCTACTTATGGTTGTACTATGTGAATTTGAGGAGGCAGTTATTAGATGCATTGTTTCAAGTGTTTCTGGATTGTATCTTTGTAAACAACCTAAGATTAAATTGCCAGTACAGTGAGTAGAACAGCTAGAGCTGCAGTTTACCCACACCTTTCTGAGAACGGAAAAGAATATTTTACACTTATCTAATATCTTTATAGTTCACTCTTAGATTTTTTTGAGTCACTCAACTTCTATGTCCCTATTTCTTTTTTAAAAGATTGAGTATAAAGAGAACATATATGACAATAGGGAAAATATATTTAAATGAAGTGCAGTGCATTTTTATATACAGAGTAATTGTTCTTAAATTTTGAGACATATGACTTAGTGCTTGAACTTTGTGATCAGCAAATAAACTCCAGGTCATTATTTTACAATTTATTTTTATTAATTTGGCCTTCTGCTTTAGTCTTTTGAAATTTTTTGGATTCCTCTTATATATTTGTAAAATACCACCTGGTCTTAAAATGTTTGACATAACAGTCGCAGTAAAAGCATACAATTTTCTTAACTACTAAAGTCTAAAGGAAAATGCTTCCTGTGAATATCTTCCAAATTCTAACATTGCCAGTTGTTTTCTTTTCCCCAGGAAAGTAAATAGTGATGACAAGCAATAAAGCTCATTTATTAATTAGCATGATTATTTATGTTGAATCAGCCGTAATAATGCCCAGTGAGAGAAGGTGAACCCAATTTTCAGAAAGACGGAGACTTATGCATCATGGAACCATATTAGAATTAATATGATTCACACTCATAAATTTAAAAAACAAATTGATCATAGTTCGCAATAGCTCATTGCCTTTATGTAACTCTTTGTACCTGAACCAAATAAGAATTAGGTCCAGTAGATTTTAATTATATGTTAAGTGAGTTGAGAATATTAAATATACAATATTTTTCTTAGCTGTAAGAGCCTCACTTTCTGCCAATCTCATATTTACTAAAGTTCTTAAGCTTCGCGTATCTTTTTCTGTGATATCTTTCACATCTATCTGTTGCTTTTCATTTGCACTGTAACTACCCTTGCACAGATCCTTGTCCCCTCACATCATGTGTATTGCAATCATCTTCTGAATTATCTCTTCATGTCCCAAATGCTCCATCGTCAATATTCTCTTTACATTAATGACAGAATCTTCTTCCCGAAAAACATTTTTTAATGGATTACCCCTTTCCATCCTATCGAGAGGTGAGTATTGTTTTCTGACCACTTTCTTTGTTTACTTTTTTGAAAATCATGGCTCACCTTCCACAATATACTATCCTTTGTGTACAATTTTTGGAATATTCCAGATCTACCTGAGAAGTCTCTTCTCTCTCATGTATTTATTTAAGTCACCCTCTTTCAATAGAAAGAGCCATGCAATTTTCTATTTTCCTGAGATTAGTAATGTGACACGACCCACAATAAGGGTTTAATTTTTATTTTTGATATTTTATATGAGTTATACTCTCACTTCTCCAGAAAGTCTGAGCTCAGTGTTCCATAAGCAGAACTTCATACCTCTTTTATAGGTCTTTGGTACTTAATTTTCTTTTTTAATGTATTCTTTCTAAGTATTTTTCCCTAACTTTCCTCCTTAATCTACTTTTTTCCTCTCTAAACTCTTCCTTTTATCTACTGTATATGAGGATAGCTGTTCCCCTAGAATGCTATATTTCTAGTATGTTTTCTTTCTGCTGTAGGATGTCTACTTTGTTTTGCTGCATCCATCATCATGACACTTTGAGTAGAAGCATGTGCAGAGCATACAGGTTATCCATCATTATAGGGTATCTAGCCTCCAAGAAATGTGTATATTATTTATTTATTTCTCTTTTCTGTATTTATGACTTCCTGGAAGCACCATATTATGATATATCTATCCTTTCATGTGAACCATATTGCCAACCTGATAATCAGCACTAACATTTTACATAGGGTCAGCAATTTTCTTTCATACATCGAATTTATATTAAAAGACACACTATTCATTTAATAAACTAAAAGTGTGTCTTCCAGTATTATATTAGCCTTGTTCATAATAGATACTCAAACATTTTTGAGGGAAAATAATATATAATTATAGATTGTAATGTTTTGAAAAAAGGTATCAAAGTTGCTTTCATAGATCATAGTCAGTTGTAAGGGCCTTTCTTTGGATATAATGAGTTCTTTTCTTGAGATTTTCAAACTTAGATTTGTTTGAACAACTGGTAGAGACTTTAGAACATTCCAGGGTGAATATTCTAGACCAAGGGCAAGTAAATTATGATGTACAGGTCGAATCTGCCTGACACTTGCCATTGTAAATTAATTCTGTTAGTTTTTTAGATATTGTCTGTGACTCAGTTTATGGTACAATGGTGCAACTTGAATATTACTAACAGACAAAACTTAAAATATATGCTACTTGACCCATTACAGAGAAACTTTGCTGTCCTTTTTTCTAGACTAATATTGAGATGCTCTTTAAAGCCCCTCACAACCCAGAAATTTTATAAAAAATGTGATAATATGAATTTCTCCTGTAACCTATATGAAGTGATTAATGTAAAATAATATCCTCAGGAAGTAAGCCCCTGAGCCGATAGCCTGCATTGTCCACAGAAAGTATATTTTTCCTAAAATGCTTTGGTATGTGGTATAAAGCCGCAGTTCTTATTTGAGGCTATGCTAATCTCCTGAAACTTATTCAAAATGTGTTTGTGTATGTATATGAATATATATATGCATAAATATATGCATTTTATGCATTTATGGAGGAGAGGATCCCTACTAATCAAATTATCCTTGCATCCTGAGTGTGGCAAAAAATGAATGCTCTGTATATTTATTGTTATATTGCAACAATAATTCATATTACAATTCTGATAAATAGTGTGATGAATTTTTTCCTTTGTTTGGTACCTCTAATTTTTGCCTTGTTTAACCTAAATGCTGCAATTCTGGCAGACTATCAAACTGCCATGTGAAAATCTAGAGAGACCATGGCATTGTAAGATTGTAATTGAAATTCGTGTTGTCATCTTTTTCTTGCAAAAGAATACATGTGAATACCAGAAGGATCTTAGTGAAATTTGCTTAAACATTTTGCTGAGCTATGACTGATATATAAAGATCTGTACACATTTAATATATACAACTTTATGAGCTTGGAGATGAGTCCTGAAATCCTCATTTTCATCAAGGCAGGCCCTAGAAACATCTTTCACCTCCCAATACTTCTTCTTTCCCTTTATTATTGTTATTTGTGTATATGTTTGTGTGTGCGCGTTAAGAATACTTAACATAAAACATACCCTCTTAACAATGTTGACTCTGTAATACATCATTGTTAGCTATAGGAACTATGCTATTTATATTTCTGGAACTTAGTATCAGATAACCTGCCCCCAAACAAAACTATTACTAGGAAGGAACATTATAAGGGAGAATACAGATTGTCATCAAACTATCTTTCATTTTCCTAATGGAACCACAAATAGACTGTGTTTCCTATTCTCCCCATAATCAGTTAGAGGCATTTGACTTCATTCTGGAAAATGAAATGTGGACTCCAGTAATGGACCTTACATTCAGGGCAGCTCCAAAATTTCTCATGTGATTTTACATTTAGAAACTTGATAAAATGAATTTCTCATAGGTCTTAAGGGACAATGGAGTCACTCAGTGGACCAAGCCTGAATACTTTAATGCCTATGTGGAGCATACCGTAACAGTTTAACTCTGTTATTTTGGAATTATCAAAACAATACTGACTACCTCAAAGGCATGGACCAATATACCAGCCTGTGAAGAATTGTGTAAATATTTTTGAAAGATTTATACTACTGTTGATGGCCCAAGAAGTCACTCACTATTAAAAGGACTGAATTGCTCTTTTTTTCAAATCATTGTATTAAAGTATTTTACACTAGCCTTTACTAATACATTTATTAGTGTAATTTTTCCTAAGCTGGAGACAATCTTGTTTGCACCCTAGCTAACATCCCAGTCAACAAAAACTATGAAATTCTTTTCTAGATAAAATAAAAATGAAGTTAAATTAGAAAAAAAGGTGAAAATGAAACTGAAAACTCAGCTCATGATCCCATGTTCAGACCAGAGTTCCTTTTGTCCAAGGAAGACTTCCTGTTGACCTTATACAACTAGATGATAACTGGATAGATTTAATTTTTCCCCTTTATGTAACCATGGCAATTCCTTCACTACTCTGAAAGGGAGGCATCCAAGGTCAAATTAGATATGTCGTGCAAAAGGACAAAATTTTCCCTTTTCTTTAGTGGAAACAATAAAGTAGAAAGCTTGGGGTCAGTTTCAGTGTGCCCTCCTCACTGGAAGGAAATATGTAAATGTGTGTGTCCGCGTGTCTATGTGCAAAAATGAGAGTGCACGCATGTGCACAATGGGTGTTTATGCCTAAATCGAACCAAACAGGGAAAATATTCTGAATAGTTTGGAGCGAACAATTGCAGGACTTTAACTTGCTATCCTGAATGAATGGATTATTATAGCAACTATAAATATAGTAAATGTCCTTTTACCCTACAAAATAATAACGTACTTCAGCTGCTATAGAGCGTTTTCTTATCTCTCCCTTTAAGTGTTCTTTGATGTGCAGTGCAGGCTGCTGGTTTTCTGCTCACATAAGTAGTAAGTGCTGAGGCATCGCTGTGCAGCTGGCAGTGTGATTAATCACAGCCTCACCTTGCAGAGGGTCTTCCCCAAGCTGGTGATAAGACCCACATCTTTGAATGTGTATTGCTTTGAAAACCTCAAGGCTGACCTCCAGAATACCATCAGCATGCTAATAACAGTTCTTCAGCATTTTCCTTTCTTTCTTTCACTTCCCCTTCCCTAAAGAAAACACTAAGTTCACAAAGCACCGGCCTGCTTAATGCTCAGTTTTGAAGTGAGAAAAGCATTAGTGATACTGTAATTCAGTGATAAAAAGCAGTTTCTTGATCTCTCTCAAGGGACCTTTCATTACAGTGTGTAACCCTTCTTAACTTTCTGACCTTACCTTCTCCACGAAGCTTTTGGTGATGCATGACACTAGTTTTGGATTACTAAACCAAAAGAACCATTGTTGCATGTGGTATATACCCTGTCTAAAGTGTATCCACCCTGCCACTGCTCCTTCAAACTGCCCTTATCTTCTAGTTGTTTTCAGCAACTCTCCTTCAAGTCAGTGTTCAAATGATACTCCATGGTGAAGCCTTTCTCTAGGCGCCAAGCACCCAGGTGTGGTCAGTTGTCCTCTTGTTGTTCTTTCCACAGTATGTAGTGTGTGTCCTTTGCCTACTAAGGTCATCCCACTGAATATTCATTAGTCAACATGTTCATTTCCTGCATAGGACCTTAATGTCATCACCTACTCTGCACCTACAGCACCTACTCGATGTGTGATGTGAATGTCATAGGAGGCGAAATATTAGTATTGTACAAGTGTGGAAGTATCACATTTCTACATGTATTCTGAATAGCAGAGTTTAGAGCAAGGGGTTGGTGTTGGGTGGTCCTAGTTCCAGTTTTAGCCTTTCCATCTACCAGTCTTGTGATCTGAGATAACTTAGTTTCCTTCTTTATTTGCTTATCTGTAAAATAAGCCAGTGGTGGCTGTCTAATGGATTTTGTTGGCAGAATCCAATGAGAAAATGGATGTAAGGTGTGTCACAAAGTGCCTGAAACACATGAAATGCTCAACGAATAGCTCTTTTCTTTTTTTTTTTTTTCACACCCCCTTCTCCATCTATCGCTGAACAAACCCAAACTGGTAGGTAAATAATGTTGATAATAAGAGACAAGGGAGACATTTTTCCCATCAGAGCTAAGTCCCAATCTTTAAAACAGGAGACAGATTTTTACTCTGAGAGAATAGTCACCCATACATATGTCCTTCTTGATAGATGCAAGTTGTAGTATTACACATTGATGTCTGACTATAAATAAAATCAAAGTCTAGCAAATTTGCTGTTTCTGTACAATTGCTGAGGAAAGAGAGGTGTGAGTTATACTGAAAGATCCCACATGAAACTATAGCTTCATTTCTTGGTCTGCTTCAAGACAAATTGTTATACATTATGCATGGCTATATTTCATTTTTGAGATGTCTTTTGCCATATGTTTTCTTTAGATATGCATTTGCCATAGACAATTGAAGGTTAACAACTTGTACTGGAGGATAGCCTGAACCAGAAAGCTAACTAGGATCTGTTGTTAACTTTTCAATTATTTGAAGAATATCTTGTCTTCATGATAAAACTAGAATTACAGTTTATATTCTTCCTAATATTACTCAGCAAATTGTGTCCTTTTGTGTAAACTCTTTGTCCTTGAAAACAGGTTTTTATAGGACAGCAAACTCTAGCTTTCCAAGGCAGATAACTGTCCTGTCTGAGATCTTCACAGACTGTCTTTGTTCTGTTCTCGTCTGCACTTTTCAAAGAGTTAGAAATATCTGCAGTGTATCTGATACGGCTATAGCCTCCTTTAAAAAAAAATAGTGCCTCTCTGGTTGATGTAAAGCAACATTACAAAAAAAATGAGGTAGGGATATGTGTAAGAAGCAAACTATATACTTCAGAATCCATAGCAGAGTGTCTTGTAAATAGCAATTTACATACACTGTGTTCTGCCTACATACTGTAAGGAAAGCCATCATCTTGTCAATAGGAATTCATTTCAAAGAGTCAAGAATGAGCTACAACTTGAGAGAACATGAATAGGCTTCTGCAAAGAAAGCTTTTAGGTTTATTTTTATTTATGTATTTATTATTTTGTTTCAAAAGCCTTTATAACATTTTAGAGAAATTTTAGGTTGCCGCTGCCGAAAACTCCATGTTAAGAAATATGCACACAGATGAACCTCTTTCAAGCCATCCAGATTAAACAAGTCAGTTGAAGTCATATTGGTTTCTCGAGGAAATTGTGAACTTCAGCAATGAAGCAGGAGGAAGGGAATGTGGTTGAGTTGTGAACTCTAATGAGAGCTATAGGGTAGCAGAGACGTTGTCCAGTGTTTTCCAGTGCTGGATATATAGAACCTAGTACATGGCCCACCACATAGTAGATGTTCAATAAATATTTGTTGAATGAATGAATGAATGTTTATTTAATTATAAAAGCTATAGAGGAGTGTTGTATAAAGTTGGAAGATACAGAAATTGTATTGAAGAAGATAAAATCACTCCTAATAACCGTAAGTCAACAACGCTGTTGTGCTAACCTATTTCTTATATTTGCATTAGTTATATTCTTTTGGTTTCCGGAAAAATGAACTCATTCAATCTAGCATGAATGAAGCAGTTTTTTTTTTTAAAAGGAAGATATAGACAGGAATGAAGGTGAGTAGGCAATCAGGCAGGAAGAGAGAAGAGGAAGAAGCACTATTTTCTTCAGTTGTTCACATTCAGTTGTTACCTCGGCCCTGGGTCTTGAACCTGGGACTTGAACCTGGGACCTTGGGATATATGTGGGACTGCTCCCAGGTACACTAGACTGCTAGGCCACCTGGGAGCCCCCCCAAAAAAGTAGTGTTTTAAAAGGTTGTTCCTATGGAGTGTCTGTGGTCTTGTAGTCTTTCATTTCAGCCTTTTTTTTTCTTCCAGTCTCTTGCTTCTTTCCATAAACTTTCTTTTTTCCCATTGTTTCCTCATCAGCATTTGAATTGCCAAATGTCCGCCCTGCAATCCGAAACAGCCTATTTTAGATGGTTTAACTTAACCAACCACCATTCATTTGACTCCCTTCTCTGTATTTCAAAACTCAGAATAATACTTGGCCAGTCAGTGAATTACTCCCTCTAAATCAACTTAACATAGGCTTCTATCCTATTCTGGTCAACTGAAGGTTTGTGGGTGTGTGTGGGATTTTGGGCTACCTTGGTTTACCTCTTCACCATGAATTGTAGGACTGTATTCAAGAGACACTTCTGAAACAATGAGATACCTAAAAGGCTTTCAAACAAATGTAAGATTTCTGAGATTAGGGACCATTCCATTCACCATTTCTGATGCCTGGTATTTAATAAATGAGTAATAGAATGGGCAAGTCGAATAAAGAGCATATAAATGGGAATTCCTGCCAGTCATTTTTACTGAGCCATCATTGACATAAAATATTGTGTAAGCTGATGGCATACAATGTGTTGGTTTGATACATTCACATATTGTAATATGATTGCTAAGGTGACATTAGCTAACACTTTTCACGCCACATATTCATTTTTTTCATTTTTTGTGTGTTGAGAACACTTAAAAATTAGTCATGTAGCAACTTTGACCTGACTAACACTATCTTTGACTATTGTCACTGTATTGTATATTAGATATCCAGAACTTCTACTAGCTGTGGAATATCTACTAGTTGAACATCTCCCCAGGTCCTCAACCCCCTAATGCCTGGTAACTACCGTTTGATCCTATTTTTACAAGTTCAGTTTTTTAGATTCCACATATAAGTGATATCATATGGTGTTTATTTTTCTCTATCTGACTTACCTCACTTAGCATAATGGCCCTGAAAGCCTTTGTTTTTTTCATGCAACAAAGCTTGATGCACTTTTATATATGCATGTGAGGGGGGTATGGTATCGAATTGTGTGTATAAGTATTTGTGAGTGCGTGTTAGGCAGTTCTGTTTCTCCCTCACCTGCTCTTTCTGTATAAGTGTAGTAGATCAGTGCCCAGTGCAGCTGTTAAATGCCTGTGAGTGGGCACTGCTAAGCTCCTGGACTAAATCTGGTACTCTCTCTTAAGGATGCAAAAATCATAGTTCTTTTCAAGACAGGCAGTGTGCCAACTACACGTACCTCTCTGTTTTTAAAGTAGGAAACTGTAGGTTAGAAATTTACTTGCTTTAGTGAAATAGCTTTGATTTCAATTAAGTATGAAGGACTCACAAAGAATCCAAGGGTACAGTAAGGACTTTCAATATAGTTGCTCCACTTTTATCACCAGTAAATATTGAGCTTTTGTCATAAATTTCATTTTATCGCTTTATGAAAAGAAATGCACTCAATGTTCTCTAGGGTCCTAATTTTGATATTTAGTGATTCAATGAAATCCATGGTTATTAGTTTAATCATCATCATTAGCAATGTTATAACTATCAGTTATATCCCAATGCATGTACAAACAAAAAATAAAAATACATTTATCCTGTTCATGTAACACTCCTACCTTATCTTGGAAATAGCTTTAATACTGCAAATGAATAAGCAATATCTTAGATACTATATTCTGTGAACATATTGGACAGTAGAGAGTAGGGGTTAATGGAGACTCAAAATTGTATTTACTGACTAGAGAACTTTGGGCTAAAATTGTATATACATAGTATATTAATTTTCCATCCAAACATTTTTTAAATCAACATTCTTTTTAATAGTCTGGGAAGTACTTGAAAGCAAATCCTCTCAGATTTTGTAGTAGATAATTCTATTTTCCCCCTCAAACAGTATCATTTTCAAGCAAAGGTCATTCATTACACAGGCCTTCTGAGTTACCCAGTCTAACATATTAGTTAATCGTTTCTGTATCTTGCAGAGCCTGACTCACTACATATATGTTTTCGAAGTGTGTAGGAAAGTTTACAGTCTCCAAACAGTGTTACTGGTCAACTTTCTTAAACCCTATTTTAAGTGATTCACTAAATAGACGAAACTTCCTGACTATGTGGGTGAAGACTGTCACTTAGATATTTCATTTGCATGTCATTTCCCCTGTTTAAGATTTCACATGTCTTTTTTTAACCTAAATATATATTTATTCATAAATGATGTAGTACAGTATATGTGTTCAACAGTCCATGAATGCAGGCCTAGAGATGGGTGAGCACCATGAAAGCACAGCAGTATGACTGTACTTACTACCCATTATCTGTACACTTAAACATGATCAAAACAGTAAGTTTTGTGTGATGTCTATTTTACCACAATAAAATAAATCTGTATATCTGCTATATCAAGGACAATCTTTCTGATTTTAAGATAATCTGCCCTTTGATGTAAAGTTCTAAGAATGGCTTTTGTTGTTTTTACTTTTTGTCATTTTCAGATTAGTGGAATTTTCAAATCATACAAAATATTTGAGCTACATCTATATTTAATATTATTTTTCTGGGAAACTTAAATCAGGTGTCTGTGAAGAAGCTTTGCAACTTGTTTGTCCCCGTAGACAATAGTCATGTTTTCAAAGAAAAAGTGTGTGCAGTTTTCAAATAAGTTAAAGATAAATATGCATAAACACTTATATAACTCAAACACACGCTCCCTCACAAAACGTCAATATTTGAGAAACATTTTTGTCTATTTGGAGACATATCCTTTCTGTAAATGAGCATGTAACATTAAAGGTTGGGTGTTAATACCTGGGGGATCCTCCACAGAGACAAATGTTATTTTTTTGTTTATAGTGTTAATTAAACATGTGTTGGGTAAAGAAATATGTGGATGATTAAAAGACATTTTTAAAGTTCACACAGCTGTTTTGAACATGTCAGCATTATTGCGGTAAATGCCCTTCTTTCAAAGTAGGCAAAGTTTCCACTTTAAAAATAACAACAGCGACCATCTTAATG
Organism: Solenodon paradoxus; assembly: GCA_004363575.1. Classification (NCBI taxonomy): domain Eukaryota; kingdom Metazoa; phylum Chordata; class Mammalia; order Eulipotyphla; family Solenodontidae; genus Solenodon; species Solenodon paradoxus. The sequence goes on from RJWH01001826.1 coordinate 305,120, forward strand.
TCCACTCAAGCACAAGGCTGAGATTTCACTCTCTCAACTGAAATCATTTCATCATACTTTACATGACAGAATGATACAGAATTGAAACCAAAAAGAGCTGGAAAAATTGTCTTCAAAAACACCTTTGCCTTTTTGGGTTCACTATCAAGCTAATATCGGTTTTTAAACTTCCATTTAAGAAATTTGCTTGGAATACTTTGAATCACTAGAAAGAGTAGCATGGAAAATACTGGCTTCAGATCTAGCCTTGGTTGGGCTTTTGGCCTCTTCCTTAAAAGTGGAGATACATTAAAATGCTGAAACTCACTTCAACTGTGTGCTTATTTCTTGGCTAACACAGTAACAATGACAGGTTCTAATAAAAAGTTAATAATTTCAGTGTTTGCTGAGAAATGTTGTAACAGAAAAAATGTTCCATGATACTTGAGAAGGCTGGTAAGGCAGATTTTTAATTCAGGACCATCACCTAGGTAAAAGGCTCACTGCTATGTGGTTGTAAAGTCTTGGAGAGATCAGATTCAACTGTGAACACACATGGGCAAGAGAGAAATCAGAGTCAAGTTGTGGAGTGGAGAGTTGGTGAATGGAAAAGTGCTCAGAGAAACTCCAGAGTAAGAGGGCATTTGGCTAAAACTCTGCCGAGGTTAGGACAGGGTGATCAGACATCACATATCAATGGTGATCCTATATCTAGGGTAGGGATTGTGGCTAAACTGACTTAGGGGGCGTTCTTTCTAAAACTGGCTTTCACACAAAGTGTCCAGATGGACATAGGAGAAGGTCAGGAGCTTGACTAGGAATTGGTTAAGCAGAGAATCTTTATCAATGTGTAGCACCATAGCAATGAGCCAGTTTGCTTTGTTGTTTTCTATTATAGCTGCTTTTATATCTTTAATGTTTTGTTCTTGGTTGTAATTGACAGAAAATATTTGAATTAAATGTAATATTGCTTCCTAGCTTCTTTCCCTTTTTGTTCAAGAAAAAAATCGTTTAGGGAATAACCTGAAGACAATCCTTAGTATTGATTTTAACTTCTTCGTTCTTTTATGAGCGAGAACTTGCTGCTTAACAGAAATTTTTAACTTAAAAAAGCTTGAATATAATTTCTGTGTAATCGAAGTCTACATTTGTTGCAGTCTGTTTTTCTTTAAATGCCTCTCAAATTCACCCCTTATTCCATAATTCAGTGGGTCTCAGGCTGCTGCCTCTTTATGTATAAACATTGATTTCATTCTGTTCTTCCCTGAATGTACTTTTCACTATCTTCCAATAGTTAAAACAATTGCTGTAATGACTTTCTTTTCATCTTCATCTAGAACTAGCTAAATCATGAGACTTGATTCCTGATATATCATTATTTATCCATGAATGGTTCTATTCTCTTTCATATGTCATTGCTTTATGTATCTATAAATTTAGTTCATGAGTGCCTCCTCTGTGTCCGTCTCTTAAGGTCATCGTTAATAAGGACAAATTAAGTACTTTGCTCCAACAGATTCATCAAGGTTAAGAATGCCAGAGCCTGGGATGTTGGGGACATTGGTGGGTACTTCTTACTGAGAGAAACCTGATTGAGGAGGGAGATGTGTGCTAAGCAAAAAAAAAATAGAGTCAGAAAAGGTGTGGTGTGTATGTGGAAAATGAGTAAAATTTTTTATACTAAAGCATAAAATAGACTAATGGAAGTAGATAAGGCCAAAATCTTAATGACTTTGAATTTCAATCTAAAAAAAAAATATTTTATTGCATAGGCAGAACTTTTACTAAATAAATGGCATAGTGACTTTTGTAATTTAGGGCAATCCCATCCACTAACCCACACTATGGTAGATGGATGTGGGAGAGATGCATATGGATATGGTAGAAGGAACAGGGAGGAAGAGCATATAAGTAGTAAGATCATAGCTGTTCAGAATTTTCAATAGACCTATTTATACTGATTTATGGTAATAAATTCTTTTTTTTTAATCACAATTACTCCTGACATTTTCTCTTTTGCTTTCTGTAAGTTCATAGGTATTACTGAGGTGAGAATGAATTGATTCTGCAGTGTTTGCTAATTATAATCACATGTCAGTGAGAAGTTTAAACGCATTATCTGTTGCCACATTTAAATGTTTCAATTGTTTTAAAATGCTTAATAGTCAGAATACTAAAGTGGCTGGAGAGCATTGACAGGGAATTGTAAATAAAACATAGTCCCATACCATGATTTATGGGAATCAAAACAATTTGTTTTACATTATCAGAAAAATTGGATGTTATCCAAAAATGGTGTTACCACAGGTATCTAAAGATGGTTGTTTTGGTAAATCCAGCACAGAAAGTCAGTTACCAGTCTTTTTCCTTAAATAAATTGTCGTGTGAAACAAAAGTCACACTTCTCAATTCAATAATCAGTGTTAAGGGAAACAAGGTTTAGAGCAGTTTTTCATTCTCGCATTGACATGTGGGGTTTAGATTATTTCTTTATTCGGGGGAGACTGTCCTGTGCACTCTCATATCCATGAACCTCTTCCAGAGGGTGCCAGTTAGTGACCTTACACGCTCAGTTGTTGATGACCAAAAAATATCTCTAGACATTTCTAAATATCCCCCGAGGTACCAAATCACCGTCTGATTGAGAATGACTGGTATCGAGATTGGAATAAGACACTCCCCTTGTCCTCTCTAAACTTATAACAGCAAATTTTATGGCCCAGATTTTGGAATTAGGAAGCATCAACTTTCAGTCTTTTCTCTGCTATTGACTAGTCATGTGACCTTAGGTCAGTTACTTAATCTGAGCTACACAATCCTTAACCTTATAAAGAACACTTACAGGGATGCTACTTAATTTACAGCTATTGTGAAGATATAGAAAAGTTGAGAATGTTATGGGTAACATGGTCATATGGTTGCTAATCTGTTGCTGGGTTTTCCTGCTTTCCTCCTGATCTCTATGGGGTCTCAGTTCACATTGAAGGCTAGTGCTTCCCCCTATGATGTGACCACTATCCCTTCCTACTTTTTTAGTAATCTGACTCTATTCTTTGTCTGTTCATGTCCCTTCTCCCTTACAGAGAGAA